>DVXP01000407.1:0-21051 GCA_018235645.1 Junonia grisea | reverse complement strand
GTCGGGCAATAAAAATATTGTAATACGTAAAGATTATCGCTATAAGACCCGTTTACAAATCAAATATGAATCTTGTCCAGTTTTGAAGAGTGAAGTGTCATTATATTTATATTTAGCTCCGAAATGTTATAGGTTACAAGTAAAAATATATGTATATGGTGGAAACCCGGGGGATTTTTGTTTCATTTTTTAACAAGTTTTACTAGGTTTTACACAAAAATTATTGGTTGTTGAAAAAGATAATCTTTATGGATTCTCTAAGTAAATCACATTTACTTATATGTATATTTAGCTAGTTGTCTCCTGTGACTTCAGCTTAAACCTTGCTCAATAAACAGGCTATTTGCCAAACTGGTAGACTCTGGGTTAGTACGTTTAACCAAATCAACTAACAGACTTTGTCGCATTATGTATAAGGATTTATTCTGCACCAGGTATTTCGGAAATGGATTCAGAATTTATTAACCTAGGCTTCTGTGGAGGTACACTTAACAAAGATACAAGCTAGTGATTTTGAAGCAATGCTATAATATATTCTCACAGAAAATCGGCGTAAATATTCTGATAGAGCTGCTTTTTCGTAAAATGTCTAAGAGAACCGGAATTCCAACTCTCTTCTTCAATTCTTTATTTAATTTGAATCCCGCTATTCTTCTCCTGATCTTCTTTTTATCGGACACTACGTTTTTACAAAAAAAGAGGCAATTTTGGTGTCATCATAATTAGATTGGAACATATATATTCATGATTTATTTGTAAAAAAATTTAAACTTTAATCTTCTATCCAAAAATAATGTTTTTTCTAAAATCCTTTGGAGTCTGTGATAAGTGATAACGCTTAATTAATGACTAAGAGGGTATTTGCATAATCGGCATTGGCTGTTTGAATCATCATAGGTCCATGAAGTTTCGACGTCCCAGTCTCTAAGTTCTCCCAAATATATTCTTACGTTTTCAATTAAAATTACCCAAAAATCCCTTATACTACTATACAGGGTCAATGGGCCATGAGTACTAATTAAAACTACGTATATTTTTCCTATTCAGAAACACTTCGAACCAGTAGAAAAATAAATTTCTAGTTATTAGATGCATTCGTCATTAGTAAATATACATCATGTGAAAACTGAAGTGAAACTTAAACACTAGAGGCTAAACTACTGATCCGATTTAGATGTTTTTTTGTGTATGACCTTGAAATCGTATTTCGTTCAAACAGTTTCAATTAAAACACATAACATGTCTTGACCCTATATAAATAAGAGACTTTTTATAACCCGATAGCGACAGTTCTGCGTGAATAGGCCTCAGGAAACATGTCATTTGTCACTAGTGTATTCCAAAGGTGATTACTACTTAACCTTCCGAAGCCTCAAAGGATAAACAGGGATACACTTACGCTAATACCTATATTAAGTTGGAATAATCTACCTAGTTAACGTTTATTGCCAGGCATAATGGACAATGAAAGGATCTAGGGATTAACGTGGTATAGAGAAAATTACTAATAAATAACATTGTGTAATTACTACCAGTAATTGAGCTTAAACCGTTTTGATGCCAAGACGCGATGTGCCAATGGGCTTGGTCAAACTTCTCTTTGACAAAAAAGTATGGGTACTGTTAGTGGAACTATTTGGAATACACGACTGGGTGGTTGCCTAGTGTCGGTTGATGATGTCAAGACAGAGGACATAGCGCTATCGGGATTTAATATTGTAGGGAGAACTGGAATAGAGACATGTATAATTATCCACCAATCCGCAGTGTAGCAGCGTGGTGGATTAAGCTTTATAATGTTCTCCCTAATAGGAGAATAGGCCTATACCCAGCAGCGGGATATGTACAGGCTGTGTTACGTTTTTATAATTAACAGTGGTTGTATTATTAGTCCCTTCTGGACTATCTTTAATAGAACATATCCCACACACTGGATGAGGGTTGCCTCCTCCTCTCGGTCTTGCGACCGGGACCTTTGGCGCAAACTTGTGGAGGCCTATGACCAATAGTGGACATTATTAGTATTAGATACTTAGTAATTAAATGGATTGAACAAATTCAAACAAATAGAAAGAAAGAAAGAAAAAACATTTATTGACATACACACAAATAAAGAAAAAAAAAATATACAAAGATGGATATAAAAACATAAACAAAGAAAAATATAATAATAAAGAAAAAATATATATAATTAATATAAAACTTGTGTGCAGTCAAAAGGAGACAGCTCAGACTATGAGGGATTTTTATCCCTCTGCTGATTTTCAGCTGTCTCCCTTGTAGCCACGCAATGACAGTATCAACTTATTTTGAGGGGTACGGGAAATAGTACCTAATGTACATTGAAATCGCCTTTTTCTAGTATTTTTCGTTTTTTCCATATTTTTGCATCCTTATTTACACTGAATGCGGTTTCTTAGACAACAAATAAACTACACAAAAAATGTTAAAAAAATATTTTATTTTGTTTTTTATTTCCGTGACATATACAGTGTGTACATAATTAATGAAAAAAAAAACATTAACATTGCAAAAGTTAAAACTGTGCAGTAGTTATCAACGCCCTCCTCCGACGTTTTCGTCATTTCGTAATTGCAGTGATTAATATAAAATCTGTAGAACTTGCAAGAAAATAATACCTTTAAAAAGCAACTAGTAAATTCTGTTTGATTCAAAACATCTACGTCATATTTATTACAACTGAGAATCAAACTTTAACTTTAGAACGAAATTGACAAACCACTAACACAGACCGCAGTCGTAAGTTAATAAAATGTATTTGAAGTCTTATTTCATGGAGGTATCTTTGCAAGTACGTCAAATACAGAGTAAGCTTAAAAATTTCCACGCAAATTTAGACCTTACTGTACTAGATATAAGATTGAGTATCGCATAAAATTGGCTGACAATAGTCGTCAGTAAGTTCTGACCTCTAGGAGTGCGTAAAAATGTGGTTTTATTAAGAATATAAATCTCCCTGAAGCCATGATAAAGACGTTCCATCTGAACAGGATTTTATTTTTAAAGTTGACTTTAAAAATATGATAGAAGTTTGCTTTATGAAAAATAGTTCGTGATCTTATTTCGTTATACGAGTATGTTTATTTATACGGGAATTTTGCGAGCTATGTGATATTATAATGTATTTATGCCGTAGTCATAGTGTATCTATTGATTTATTCTTTTATTCATTTATTTTCTCTTATTTAATACATTTTTAAATATTATTATAAAAATACATAAAAACATTTAAAAATATAAAAAATAGGGACTCCACCAGCAGCAGGGTCAGTCCCAGGCCGCCGGCAGCTAGGGCTCCAGGCTGAGAAACCTCCTCACAATGCGTGCCGTCTCAAGCAACACTGCCTTCTGTATCCGACCCTTGATCCAACATCCTAGCGAGAGTTTCTTAAGATGTTGGTCGAAACTCTTCGCTAGTAGGCCATTGACCGAAACGACAACGGGGACAATTACTGTCGAGTCCACACTCCACATGGCGGTAATCTCGTGGGCAAGGTCTAAATATTTACACATTTTTTCTTTTTCGGCCTTCACGAGATTATCATCATGTGGAATGGTGATATCAACAATAATTGCCCGGCGCGTTGACCGGTCAACTACCACTATATCAGGCTTATTAGCTGGTATGTACCTGTCAGTGATAATTGACCGATCCCAGTAGAGCAGGGCATGACCATTTTCGAGAACCGGCGTAGGGTTATACCTATAGTAAGGCACCTCGGTGCTCACAAGACCATACCGAAGAGCAATCTGTTGGTGAATTATCCTGGCTACTTGGTTATGTCTGTGCAAGTACTCGCCGTTGGCAAGATGACAACAACCGGAAATAATATGCCGAAGCGATTCACCAGGACGGTGACATGCTCGGCATATATCAATAGTCCCGTCTTTCATGATGTATTTCCGGTAGTTGTTCGTCTTGACAACTTCGTCCATAATTGCACAGACAAAACCTTCCGTTTCCCCAAAAAGATCCCCATGTTGTAGCCAGGATACTGAGCTGACCTGATCTACGTCCGAACCCGTTAGGGCTCTGTAGTATCGTCCATGCAGCTCCTTGCTCTTCCATATAGCCATGCGTTCACCCGTGTCCATTACTTTAGGTCTACGCCAGTTTTCTTTGCCTAAGGATAGAGGGGTAAAGGCCTTGTCAACTGTCACAACATCCTTATGCATATCCTCACTGACACTGAGGAAGTACTCTCGGAGATTATACACCTCACGATTGTGGTGATCTTTGATATTTAAAAAACCACGACCCCCGCATTTTCGTGGGATGTATAATCTCATCACAGAGGAACGAGGATGAATTACTTATTTTTACAATTTTCAATGAATCGGTCTCGTAAAGCAACAGGCTACTTTAACACTTTACATAAGTGTACCATATGTATTATTTATTCTTCATACAAATTCTATAGAATCTTACTATACCGAGGCAAACCATACCACGTGTAGTATTTGAATAGGCCGGGATAAAACACATAATACGATTCGCAAATTGTTGATTTCCCATTCAATAATAAAACAGAAACCGATAC
Organism: Junonia grisea; assembly: GCA_018235645.1. NCBI lineage: Eukaryota > Metazoa > Arthropoda > Insecta > Lepidoptera > Nymphalidae > Junonia > Junonia grisea. The sequence goes on along the minus strand of DVXP01000407.1, from coordinate 16,489 downwards.
ACGTGGATTTATAATATGTTTACGAGTCTACAGGGCATTCGGAAATATAATAATAGACGTTACTTTGTAGACGAAGCTTTTCCAGGCTTCAAAGTAAGCTTTATCTAAACAGCAATAACGGTAAAGATAAACAAAAATATTGTTTAAGGAAAATTAATTTTCTATCTATTATTATTAATATTAAAACATCAATTCATAATGTGCTTTTTGAAATTATTTTTACTTCTAAGCAATAATAAACGTCGGGCAATAAAGGTATTGTTAACTATTAACGTTTAGATTATCGTGGTAAGACCAGTTAATAAAAACAAATATGGATAAGTAATATTTTTAATCGGTTATTAAAAAAAAATCTTTTTCATTTGAATTCATACTTTATATTACCAAATATTATCAACGAATTTCATCATGTCGTCGTAATTGGGACAATCGTTTGTTTTTAGAAAAGAAAATCTAGTAGATACTTTATTTGCAGCGTCTTAGGTGCTACGAAACTTATAGACATCGTTGATTTATTTTATTATTTAATATAACAATTAACAACCCACCTGTTTGCTCACTGTTTTCTTTTACATAACACTACTCGTATATCGTCCCCCTTCAAATCAACCTGTTGCTGGGTATCCCTTATCGCGTATATCAGTTATTATCACAAATTAAAGCAATTAATTATTGCTTACCAAGAAAAGTACATCGAAGTTGTCCTTGGCACCGATAGTGTGGGCGTTTCTAGAAAAGTTACCTATTGATTGTTCATTCAGCGACGACACTTCAGCACTTCGTAGTACGTTTCCATTGTGGAAAGTTGGCATTTACATTATTTTTATGTAAGGATAGTGAGCAAATGAGCAGGTCACTTACAGCCACCCATGGAGACTTACAGCACTAGATAAGCAACCAATATTAACCGCCAGCAAATACGTTGCCAGGCTTATAACTTTATTTTCTTCATTTAATTTTGTCTAAATGTAAAAAGTACAAGTACAATACGTACATATCTTCTTCTTCCTAGCATTTTCGCAGACTTTAACCAGGATCTGCTTTATTCTAGCCTAGGTATTGACAGGTTATTGATTCTTATGCAGAGAGATTTCCCACTGATCTCCGTAACCCAGAGGTCAAGGCAATAACCATTTAGACTAGATTTATTTTTTTATTTTACCTACTATGAGTAACAATTATTAGGTGATTGTGATAACAACCGGGACCGATGGCTTTACGTGCTCTCGGAGGTACGATGGGGCACTCACATGGACCCGATCAAGAACAAAAGTTTGTATAAATACAAATATCCGCCCCCAGCGGAAATCAAACCCGCGACCGCGCCCGGTTAAAAGCGCATTTAGCACCACTACACCAGAGCGGTCGTCTCTGTCGTATAGTAAGACATATATGTACAATACGTACATATGTATATGTATGTATATTCAGATGGACGGGTCAGAGAGGAATTTTCTGTCAAATACTAACAATAAGTCGCCGTAGAAGCACCCGAACAACCGGACATGTCGGCGATCATTTATTTCTTTATTCTTGGCGTACTCGGTTTGATAATTCGTGACTTTAAGTCCTCCATAGATTAAAAAAGTCTCTTGACCTAGACATTCTACATTTCAGAGACATCTAGGCGATTTATGATCTCCGCAAAGAAAAATTTCTCGGGTGCGCTAGTTGTTACGGCGGCTAAAAGCTCTATATGAAACCATGTTATTGTTTTAAACAATTTTTATTTATTGTTTTTTGACGTTATAATATGGTCGTTCACTAATCAACGTTACCGTTAACAGTAGTCACCATGCGAAGAATACATTGCAAGGACATCTTTAAGTACCTAAAAAGTATAAAATTGGAGTACTTAATAGAGTCCATTGTTTACAGTCATTCCATTCAAAGGAAGTCAAGTAAAATATTATTACACTATTTGTTATCACCCACTGTATATTGTTTTATTTTTTTAATAAAAAAGGAATATTTTAACGCATTTTCAGTACAGCGGTACAGTGGGCACAGGTTCCGCTGATCATTTCCACGAAGCCTTAGTAAGATTAATGGGCGCCGGGCATGGCATACATTTATGTCGGCAAGCCCGTTGCTTTCGTGTAACTACTGTACACAATATAGTAAAATATATATGAATGGCGATATTAAACTGCATTACCAATCATTGATTAATAAAAATATATTGAATCGATTTTGTATGGCTTTAAATCTTTGCGGACTTTACGGAAACCCAGAAAGATATCGCTTACGCATACTACCGTTGTCAGTGCCCCGTGCCGCCTATTGACCCAGCGAACGAATCGCCTAAACTGTCGCCAGGCCCAGTGCCATATTATCCATAAGGCACTTTAGGCCAGGGCCTAGGGGCCCACTATGACCAGCGGCCCAGCACTCCCGATTAATCGAAAAAAAAAAACATAATATGTAAAAGATTATTTTTTATTCAACAAAACTCAAACCACCTCAAAACTTCGCCTTGTATTATATGCACAATCGTCAATTTTTTTCAAGTGTAAAAACGGGCAAGAAAGCGCAATGATATGAAGGCTGAAGTTTGTTGTTGATGATGATGGTACCTTGAATCTATGTATTTTGTAATATAGACAGTTAACATTTCTAAATTGCGTTGATGTGGTATGAAGAAAAGGGGGAGGTTGTGCCTAGGGACCTCGAGATGGTTAATCCGGTCCTGGCCAGGCCAGACACTGGAGACCTCAGATTCGCCTTACACAAATCGATCAGGGCCAGTGGCTTTTATGGGAAAGTAGGCACGTGCCTAGGGGCGCAAGTGCACAAGGGGGCGCTAGGGAAAGGAAGGTGACGACCTTTTTTTTGCTAAAACGATATGTTCATGATAGGGAAAAGAGGGTGATGAGCTTTTTATTAGCTCATGAGACGTTTTTGTGTCAGTGCCTAGGGGCGCAAAATAGTTTAACCCGCCACTGATCACGGCTCTCTGCTCAAGAATTCTGATGCTTCTCACCGGGTTCGCGCCTGGTCTCCTTTTATCGCTCCAATGCTAATCCGGGACCGGTACAATTCTGCAAGTACTTCCGCCTGTAGCTCTCAGGGTGGATCACTGGCGAGAAGTGCCGCCGTCCAGAACACTGTACGATAGCCCTGTATCGCTCTCACCGCTATTACTCTCTGAGGTCTCTTCAGGAATGACAATTTTAAACTTGAAAAATATTCAACGATAAAAGTTTTTTACGATTCTATAAAAACAGTTTATACAATATGACGTTGTGGGGATCGCCCACACATTCATATATATTTATACACAGACAAACACACACACAACATTTATCCTATAATATTATTTACATTAATTTATGTATATATTAATTATTAGTACAGATACACACAATAGTATATTTTATTTTATTATATTTAATATATTTTTAGTTACACATTAAATACTCTTTAGTACACAGCAGATTTTAGTATAAACATTACTGGCATAAAATAAATTTCTTCTTCTTTTTCTGGCATTCGTGGATGTCGTAAAATTTTCTATATCGTATTCTTTGATTAATATAATGAATAATCAAAGATCGTATTGTATGTGTATAATTTTGCATTATTATAATTTCCGAGTTTAAGAGTTTTCAATACTGTGTTCTATCGTGCTATCGCCCTATACTGTAATTTCTTCTTATATTGTCATTCTCCGTGATGTGCTTTTCTATGTGTAAATAATAAACTTTCTTGTAAATACTTTTGTGACTTTTTCTCTTCATCACCACACATAACAGCCGCCGGAACTTTTTAGGTAATACCCATACATTTACCTACAACGTTAAGTTACCCAGTAGGTGATGATATTATACGAGTATTATCAGTAGGACAATTTGTGGTAATACAGTTTTGAGTACTTGTGTGTCTTGATTCTTACTGTACCTACTTTGTACAAAATACAAAACGATAAAACTTTAAATAATTTATGCATCCCTAGTATCAGCCACCGTATTTACTAGGTTGAATCTTACAATGCACAAACAAAAACGTTATTTTTGTTCAGATAGCGCACAAATACGCAATTGTAGAAAACATTCGCTGCAAACTCAAAACACTGGTACCAGGAGAATATAAAGCGTAGAACGTGAAATATTCGGGAAAAACAGTAAAATTGATTTACATGCAGGTGAGAGTGAAAACCGTCACCACATTCAAATCGAACGCACACATAAATTGAATGAACGACATTAAATACTCTGTTTCATTTTAATTCAAATGTGGGACAGAGATGCAAGATGATGTAATACACGATTCAAATGTCTTGTAAAAGATATATGTACATGTGTGTTTGTAATTAAAAATTATGTTACTGTAATAAAAAGCCCTATTTGAGGGGTGATTGTGTAAAATTGTAGCTATCGCGTTTCAGTACATTTTTAACAGTTGATTTTTTTATTTTTGTACTAAAGAGCGATAGTGGTTGCTCAATGGACCCCTCAGGAACCAATTCTTTATTTCCACACAATTTGCAATTTGCATTTTTTTACTGTTACACAGTTACATTAGTTCTCACATATGTTTGATATAATTGTATAGAGATTTCGAAGATCTTTTAATATTATTTTTATTATATTATTAATTATTATTAATAAGTTTTATGAGTAATTATTTATTTATGTGTAATAGTATTTTTTAATAGAATAAGACGAACAATACCACGTAATTTTCTTTCATTCATAACAGCGCTTCTAACGAAATTTTCATTTTGTAACACCTACTTATTGTTCATTATTTTCAACTTAAATGGATAGAGTCACAGAAAATTAGCTTAAAACAGGTAGTTTATGTATGTTTCATACGGTGAAAACGGTCGGTGAAGTCGAGAAAGCTACTATCAATTCCATTACTTCTTATAGGTACCCCTTCATTTTCTTCCCCTTGATACCTACCGGTAAAACAGTTATGGTTTTTCGACTAAATTTTCTATAATGGCGGTTATTTGTTATCACCTTTTACTCGACATCATGTCACTTACTTATTTGTTTTTTGTTTTATACTTCATTTTTTTTAAAGAAGTTTATTAAGTAATTACGACTAGCATTAGTACGTGTTACAAAAACAAGAAAAGCTTATTTCATAAGCAAAAAAAAAACACGTTATTTTTAAACTACCAGGCTCTTATAATAGTGTTTCTTTTTAATTTCAAATCTCTTTAAGATCCTACCTTGTAAGTTTGTATGGGGTGAACTTGGTGAAGTTGAAAGTTAGTACAAGGGTAAGGTAAAGGTGGACTCTCACTGCTTTGCTACTCATGTGTTCCTAGTATTCTGTGTTTTGGTTATATCAGGTGTGTTGAGTTTGTGTCACCTTGGTTATTTATAAAAATTGCTTTCACTTTATAACTGAAAAATTTAAAAATCGAATCTTAGTGGATACTGTAAAATAAGGAATATTTCTGAGACATTTTTCAAGCCTCTAGGTGTTACATTTCTAGAACCATCTTGGTGTCACTTTGGCATGTTAAATTCTCTTTTAGGTTTTATAAATTATTTTGCGTAGAGAATCATGAAAAATCATTAACTGTAGGATAATAAATATTCTTTATAATATTGTAGAACACGCAGGAATACTACGAAGCTGTAGAGCCGCCGCGTACGGGTATACTATACTCGTAAGTATAGAACAATATGGTAGATTGACCGCCGTTTTATGACCGTGACCGGTCAACGGTCACTGTGTTCGTGTCAACAGTGATATATTTATGAATGTAAAACTCGACTTAGGCTACCCTAACCTTTTCATGTTACTAACTAGTTAGTAACTATCCTTTGCTCAGTTATATCGTCATAGACCGACTTACGTAGCGCCTCAATTCGACAAATTTTTTTATGCGTAATATTGAATTGAAATTTTAATTTTATATATTAAAAAATCATTCAATTCACTTAAAAATCCGGTATCGGGAACATCTTTTAAGTTAATTTTATAATTTTGATTGTGAATCATTTAACCCCGACTGCAAATGATTTAATCCCGACTTCTACCTTATTCTCGTCATTCTAATTGTCTGTTAACCAATTTTAATTTTAATTATTGTTTGAAAGGGTCTCCGGATTGACCGTAATACCATTTCATCAGAATAATTTTAGTAATTTGATTTTAAATCTGAATACCAACCTAGGCCTAACCAATATTACTATTGAAGTCAGTCACCTTATAAAAATATTTGTATGAATCTATCGTACGCAAAACTGTGACTTACGTAAATTCAAATTACGTGTTTACAGCTTGTTCACTTGTCCCCATATGTTATATCATGTAAGAGTATTCTATTTATATGAATGAAATTTACCACAATATAGTCTCATGACGATATTTCTGGAACGAACGTAAAGCATAATACCTACCGTATTATGCTTTTGAGTTTGCTTCTTGTTATTTATAATCCTTTAAAGTTTAAAAATTATACAAATTTCTACGAGCAGAAACTAGTAATCTATCCTTTACATAGAGTGGGGGCGAACTGTCAAACATTATAAAACTATACAATAATCATAGTAGCCCGGTGTAGATCTCTTTGAAAATGACGAAATGGGATTTTTTTTTATAGTAGAATGAAACCCGTTCCACATGGTAGATAATATAACAAATATGAAAGGAAAAATAAATTGCGGGCGATTTGAGGGTTTAAAATATTAATTATTTACGTTGTTTTCACTTAATATCTCGAAAATTTTGGTGTCAAAATGTCTGCTTTTTAAAAGTTTATGCGTGTTTTGTTCTTTAAGAAGTCTACTTTCTGATGATGTAAGAAAGACGTACACTCCTATATTTTTTTCTTCCAGAAAATCAAAAAACGAAAATCATCAAATTCAATATTGTGAAAGTGTGAAAAAAGTGCAAATGCAAAAGTTTTAGGTCGCTCAATTCATTATGTACAACTTTGCCATACAACTTTTTTTCATAGGGCTCGTAGTTTAATCGAAAGGCAAGATAAACCGTTTTTTAATTTTAAAACTTCCCCCTCCCGTTTCCCGAACTCAAATGGCCCGCAAATTATTTTTCCTATCATATTTGTCGTATTCTCTACCATTTCCAATTTGTTTCATCTATACTAATATTATAAAGAGGAAATATTCTCCTCCGAAAATACTTGACCAGTTTGAAAAATTCTTTCACCGTTGGGAAGCTACGCTATCTCCAGTGAACATAGGCTATATTAAATCATAAAAAGTTGGGGATTACCGTGCGAAGTCTGTTTGCTAGTGCTACTATAATTTTTTTTCAATACCTATTTGCACTGGTCTATAGACCACAGACAAAATTCTATTATCGTTTTTTATCTATAACAATTTGTATGACATTGTAAAAAAGAAAGTATCATTTTCTTAAAGTAAAGTGTCGTCCATATAGTACATAATAATATCAAATAGAGGAATTGGCATGTATGTATGTAAATAAGTAAACCTAAGTCTAAATCAACTCATAAGTAATGTTTTCCAAGGTATTGAAATGACGTAACATGGGTTTCCCGAGTCGACTTATCTGTTTGAGATCGCTTCCTAACTTCTGATTACCTGGTATTGCCCGTTTTGGATATAACAGGTGTGAAACTGTATTTTTTTTTGTCAAACTTTCTCTCTAATTTGTTTACAACACGTAATGTGGGCGGCACCCTTCCATTATATGATTGCCTGGTATCTGATATTTTTGTTATTTTTTATTTAAAAAAAAAACTTTTTTTGTTTTTATAATTTTTTCTTATTATGAGAAAAAAGTACTTTTGTTTGGTACGATTAATAATTCGAGTTAGTAAAATGACATGTGTAACTCTAGTCACAAAAAAGGGTGACCAGCTAATAGTGATGTTCGGCAATCGATAGACTTAGACATTTAGTCATTCATGCTTTATTTTGTTATAGTAGCGGCACGCTATGATGGCCGTTTTAACATTTGTCCGCCTATGAAGTTTCGTATTAATTAATTTTGAAGGAGAAAATTGCTGTTCTTTATTGTCAATAGTGACGTGAAGTTAGTCATACAATTTATCGAATGTATAAAGGAGATCAGTCAAATTGGACCAAATGTAAAAGTGCCGGCCAACAAAAATAAATTGCATATTATTATTGTAAACAGTGTTCCGATCATTTTTTGTTATGACGTTAGGATACAAAATTTATTTACTACATTGATTTCTAAACAATTTGATTATTATTTGTTTTCTATAATAAATTTGGATGTCCCATTACTGTTTTAATATGTCAAAACGGCCATCATACCTTGCCGCTAGAATAGGTATCAAAACGTTTTCTTTTTATTGTTAATATTTAATACATACCGTATTAAATAATACGATTTTAGAAATATGGACATATTAAAATTTGTCACTGCAACATTATCACAAAAACTGGGAAAAAATTATACAATGTTCCAGAGAAATTAAAACTAGAAATACGAGTATTTAATACTTTTTTTTTTTTAATTACTGTTGATTGATTTCGACTGTGATTCCGATTTGGTAAATTCAGAATCGGAATCAGAATCAGTTATATTTATAACGAATTAATTCGAATACACACATTCATCTATGATGTGGTCGAGTTTGAAACATTTTGTATTCAACATTTATAGCACCGTTGACGCACTGTCTCCAATTTTCAGACCTCACTTGCTTCAGGCCTTCTTTAAATATTTTTTTTTGCGTCTTTTAGTTTAAAAGTTTTATTGTCTCTGGCGACGTACCTCTCTGTTTGATTGAAGTTTGGATGTTTGATTAACATATATGACTTCTGTCCAATTACCGTACATTACAATTTTTTATTTATATAAAGGCAGTTTTATAAAAATTGTTCTCCACTCGACTAACTTTTATTGTAAAATCTTGATTTTACTACACCACTATTTTTTTGGGAATAAAAACCTGCAACACAGGAAATGTCATTTTACTGACTGGAATTATTAATCTTACCATAATAATTATTTTCAGGACGTTGATATTTCTCATTTTTGTCAAATTCAATATCGGCTCCACATTAGTACCGTGAATTCAAGCACTAATTCACGACACAAGTTGTACCCTCTACATTCCCCAGATTACATTCCCGAAAACCGCCCCGATATGGGTATAGAAGCTGCCACTTCAATAACTTTGTTTGCAACAGCAACATGTCGACGGTGGAAGGCTATTTGGTCTAAGCGCCATTTTTTTACATATATGTACATATATTTTTATACATATTTAGATAGAGAAAAATTTGCTGATTTCAAATATGTATAGAAATTATTCAGTGGGAACCATGCATTTGCACCAATGGGCCGGCGCGACCGGAGTGATACCACGGCCTCACAGAAAACCGGCGTAAAATGACGCTTGCGACGTGTTTCGCCACGTAAGTGAGGGTACCGGAGGCCCAATTCCCCACCCCTTACCCATTCATTCCCCATCCATTCCCCCTAAAAGGCCGGCTACGCACTTTGTAACTCCTTTGGTGTTACAAATGACCATAGGCGAGAGCACTCACTTACCATCGGGTGATCTGTCAGCTCGTTGCATACCCCATAAAAAAAATGTCAAAAAATGGCGCTTAGACCAAATAGCCTTTCAACCGTCGATATAATTAGTTATCGTGTAAAAGTAAAACCTTTTGGATTAAAATTAGTAAGTAATAAATAAATATATTTAGTGTAAAACTCCTAAGGTAAAACGGTTAAGATAATGCTATATCGATTTAAGATGTAAAGCAATTTTTAATAATACTTTAAACTAAATGTTTAGTAGGTATAATTAGCCGCTGCACCTGCCCGCTATGGATGTTGTGGAGATGTGGTTTAAAAATAAAATATGCTTCCAAAGTAATAAAATACCTGGTCTTCAGGCAGATGATCGATCCCCTTATGCCATACTTAATATATGAATTATATTGAAAAGTAAAAAACAAAAATACCACCAACCCTTATATACACTATACTTACTATATTTATTATAAATTTATAAATATTGTTTTTGCAATCTGCCTACAACTCAAAACATTCGGTACCGGGAAGTCATAAATGTGTAAGAAGTAAAAGCTTTTTAGATCATCCCTTATGAATAAAAAAAATTTAAAAAACCTGCTTATCAACAATTTAACCCATGAATATTTGCAATATAAGAAGAGTTATGGAAGCTATTGAGGTATTGCATTGCAAGCATTGCATTTTTATTTAATTTTTGTTACTAAGAAATAAAAATACTTATTGTTTAATTAATAGGAAAAACTGATCAAAATACGTAATATGCAATACTGTGGCGTAAATTTATAAAATATTTTAACTAAATCTGCTTTTTACTGTACTGCTAACACTATACTGCTGTACATAATAAATAAGTTTCACAGGCGTTGACCCAAAAGTTAATGAATGCTCCTTACGAAACACGCCTTCGGTCTGAAAAACCACACCAAATTAAGAATGCGTCTCAATATGAAAACACGCCATACTAGGATAGTATAAATGATAAGGTATTAAAACTGACTCGCCATATTTTACTACCCTGCGCAGCAGTACACGCGCAGGGAGGTTTTGCAATTAATTCTGTTAGCCCCTATCGTGGCCACGCCCAAAAAGGCTGTACTACAGGCAGGACTTCTCACACTGATGCTTTTTGGTTTAATCCTGTTTATACTATGATTAGAAAGATAAAATCAAAGAGGATAATATTAAAAAAAATATTGTATATATATTTTTTACTTTGTATATTTTTAGTTACCTCGAGATAGCTTACTCATTTTTATATTTAAAAGTTATATAACATTCAATAAAAATTTAATTAATTCGTTGTTATTCTATAAATACCAGTCACCAACATAAAAAATATATGGCACCCAACGTGGGACTAAATATGAAACACGTATAAAAGGCATTTGAAAATTCCCCTTTTTATGAAGGTTCCTTACGAATAAATTTCCCCTAAAGTTTATGAAGTCCTAGTAACAGAGGTCGCAATGCAAGGTGATTTTTCCACAAAAACTGGAATTTGGTCAAGAGTGATCTACAAAATCTTGAAATATTTTATTAACAGAAAGCATATTTTGTAGCACTTCTGGTGATGCAAATGTCCACGGGCGGGTATCCATCACTTACCATCAGGTGATCTGTCAGCTCGCTTGCCAATACGTCCAATAAAAATATATAACGTATTTTTTAATTACCATAAAGCAAAGAAAGCTAAGTGTTAAAGAATGTATTTTTAAGTACTTGTTACATAGTAAAGAACAAAAGAAAGTTAACTTTGTATTTATTTTCACGTCACGTACATCCTAGGCTTTCACGTCGTTAACATCAATTAATCAACTCAATTAACCTGGGCACTTTGAAATTGTTCATTTGTATTCCGAGTTCAGACAGCCTTTTAATTAAAGATCGTTCAGTGACCCTAAATCTGTATAACATTTTTAATTAAGTCATCAAAATTAGAAATTGCTTCCTATATTAGCGAAATTAGATCTTTGACGGAATTAATTAACATTTCGTTTGATGGGCATCAAAGTTATAAAATTACCTGTATAAATATAATGAGCAATCCGCTCCGGTTGTGCACGGACAAAATAAAGTTTATAAAATAGTTTGTAAACTTAAAATAAGTATAGATTATTGTAATTAGGGATAATGTAATGATTTCAGATTTTTTTAACTATTAGAATAAGTTAAAAAAATCTGAAATCTTGTAGTTTTTAAGTTTATTCGTTACATACATAATACATAGGTACATATAATTTTTTTCTCTTTATAAAAAGGATTAGTACAATATTAAACATTGAAAACTTGTAACAGAAAAAAGAACCGTTTAACTTCATATTTTCAAGACTATAACATGTGGACGCAAAAATAAATAAAATCATTAAATATACTCAGTTATTATTTTATTATTAGTATTATGATTGCAAATAATATCTACAATTGCATTGATACCATTACCGGTACATTGTGATCGACAAATAATTTGTTCGTTAAATTAATATCACGAACTGAATATCACATGGTCGGAAATGCAAAATAATATATCTCTTAATTGACATGATTGAATGGCAACAATATTTACTGATACCTTTGAAATAATACCATAATTTTGAACAGATAGAATTTTTCCGGAATGTACTGCGTATATACTTACAAATATTTTCTCACTTTATATCAATTTTTATGAGAATTCTGCGAGAAGAGGAGTATAAAATTAGCCACAGTTAAAGTTTTTATGTTGAAGGATTCAAACAGCTATAATTTTATTTATATAATATTTGCATTAAATACGCAAAATAATACTTTCAGTCAAAGAAGTAAATATCAATAAAAAAAGATTTATTTAAAAATGCTTATGTAAATAAAATAGTCGCAAACTGTTAGTCTGTTATTAGGTACCATCCTAATTTGCTTATGTCAGTAATATAATAAGAAAATCGAAAAGCATAAAAAAACAATCTGTTAAAACAACAACTGTTAATTTTCAATTACGCAAACCGTTTAATAATTAAAAAATAAATTACAATATGAAAGGATTAAATTCTTAGAGCACAACGACCTACGTTGTTGACTTCAAACTCAATTAAGTCTTTCTCAATAACTCACCTTCTACGACAAGTCTGGAAAATTCGTGGAAACTTCGACTATGCTGCTATTGTAAATGTGTGCGTTTACCTGTGCCTGTGTGCGGGATGTCCGGGTTATTGGATATTGATCGGTTCGGAAGAGCTCTTCCTATGTCGTGATCTCCTAGTACTTTCCGATCGGCTGTCCATTATCGATACTTTCCCAATAATCGCCGATTAACCGATGCGTGTCGATTCTATCCGTAAAACCAATAAAAATCAAATTTTAAGGCATGACTATTTTGTTCTGTTACAACTTTTTATAAATGTTACTATTTTATACCCGAAGTTTTAAAATAAATTAGCGTTTGCCATCGAAACTTTTTCGCAATCGTTATTGTAAATCTTGTTTACAAATTAAACGAGGGATATTCGTTGATTGTTGTTATTAAAGGAACAATAAAGAAAATTAGTGTTTCGTCACAGGTCTTTATGAAAAATATTCGAATGCGAAAAATATTTTTGTGTTCTGTTTCACTTCTTCTATTTCTGAGTAGGTAGGTACTAATATGATATGAGGAGAAATTATTTTTAAGGATTAAATTAAATAAAACACAAAAGACGACATGTTTGTGTTCACAATTTAAACATCATCAATGGCAAGCCTTGTTTAGTAAGCGATATATAGTTATAACTAAATGCTATGGGCAATTAATTATATCACGGGATTCAAATTAATTACTAAAAAGCGTGGTATTTTTTACACTATTTGTAAAAAAATTACACTATTTGTAATAGAAAAATTCGTAAGTTGATTCGATAATAACCTATACCAATTTATTACATAGAAATTATTCTGTTAGATTTCGGTCAATTAATTTGCTTTAAAAACAATTTTACTTCTTGGCAGATAATTTAATTAGGATATCTTTTACCTAGGTCGTTCCCGTAATAATGGACCAAACAATGTAAAAATTGCTTTAACAAGTTCTAAGCCTCCACAAATACTAGGTTAACAGAGACATGCAGTAGTCGTCTGCATTCCAAAGCCTGCTCCCCTATCCTTAGCGGATACGCCGTGTTATACAGGGCAATGAACCGAGCGTGCGAGAAAGACAAAAACGGGATAGCTCTGAATGTATTGTTTCGGCGTTTTAAAAATAAACCTTATTACTACTTCCACAGAGTTTAATAAACAGATGGACGTTTGAGACCAGCTGATTCAGGTACAAGCAGCTGATTAAAATGTACCCAGCCCTGAAGCTGAAAATTAAATCAAATTGAACTTTATAATAAGAGTTTTAGAGATAGGTTTCGTATAGCAAGTATTTTTCGATTTATTGAAAACAGGGAATAGCGTGAGAAATTCGGGAAGAAACTTCTTCGACCTTACTAGGAACGCATCATCGTGTCGGAGCTCGAATTCCCATGTATCTTCAAGACGGTTCTCACGCCTGGATGAAATTGAATGTATTTATTTTAAGTTCACTATTATTTCATTGAAAATATATTGATTTTTAAACTAGTTCCGATAAGTGAAAAGAAACCTTCATAGAAAATTGAATAATTTCATTACATTGGATGGCATTGCGATAGAAGGTTAGATAGAATCTAATAAATTGATTACATGTTTTTCTTTAGTAATAATAATGTTTATTTATATTGTTTGCTTGATTGCTTCCTGATTAAATAACACTTTACAAATTACCTACAATAATTATTTTATTATTTACTGATTTGCGAAAGTGAAAATTTAGGTGGAATGTGCGAAAGGAATTTATTTTTTACTTAGTTTATGTCTTGTGACAATTGTAATTAATTAAATTGACAAAAAATATTGACCAATAATAATTATTGAAACTAAAATCTAATAGAAGTAAAACAAAATAGGCGAAGAAGATAAAATTTACCCCGATTGAACCCCCTTACAAATAGGGCCCTATTGGAAAGTTATCGGAAATCATCGATAATGGAAGAAGTATCGGAAAGTACTAGGAATGCATAGACCAGGAAGAGTTCTATCGAACGAATCAATAAACGATACCCCGTCTATCTATCAATATATGCTCCAGACTCGATCCGAAGTACTTACACGAATAAATTTATACCTTATTGCATTGAAAATAGAAGTAAATTTCTTTCGACAAACAATGGTGATGGTATGAGAGAGATGGCAGGTGTGCATTCCAGCAGGTGTCGGAATGTGTGAGAGTTTTTTTTTTTATAAAAGAATGTAGCAGTAAAGTGTCGCCATATTGATGCATGAAGTTTTTTGTTAATAATTTATTAATTGATACACGCGCCATATGACAATTTTTATATCAACAGGTGACATGGTTTTTGTTTTATTTTTTTAAACAAAGCTGATACGATAAGTCAATAAGAAGTTTTATGTAGCCTTAATGAATTTGTGAGTAAAAAAAATAAATAGTCGAAAATCTTATTCATATTATTAAATAGAATGCAAGTAAAAATAGATATGATAATATCACTTTTTCTGTCAAATTTTGGGTATACTTTGGGAAACATCAATTAAAAATCTTTAAATTATCTTTTAATTAATAAAATTATAGTCGTCATTACCTGGTTAACTGAACAACGTTTAGTGTACATACTTACTGCTTATACTTCCTAACTGACATGTATTCTTTTGTAGTAAAGGTCTAAAATAGAAAAAAAAACACCCGACAATGAAAAGCAGAAAAGTGTATGTAAAACTATGTGTTTCAGGGTGCTAAATAAAGGAGTGAGTATTGCGCAAAAAAGGAAGGAAACTTGACAAAAGGATGCTTGACAAAAACTAACCGAAAAGTTGCCATACCTGCTGCAAAGACTGTATTTCTTTTGGGAATTGCTTTGTTTAGGGGTGCAAAATCCGAGTCTGCCGCAAGTGTCACCCATGCTAGCTACGACACTACGTTTGAATGCTAAAAATAGGTGATTAAGCTGCGAGCAACTGCTTGCTTGTCGATATAATTACGTAAGGATTACTGAAATTACTCATTAATATTTCTATTAAAGGTAATCGTTCTCATAAAATTCTGTACTAGGTCACTACAGAATCGATACTAATTTATTTAATACCGTGCCAATAACATTATACATCCTACATCCCGAATAGGAACACCATGCTTTGTGGGTTTGACTTACCTAGTACCGAATTTTTGTCATATATTTACTTGCCAAAATATCTACTTAAAACCATTAGAGAAATTTTGTTGCGCTAAACTATCGCTCTACAACTGACTGATTTTTTTTATGTAATCCATATGGCAATATATATTGACATATTAAATTTAATGTAAAACACGTTTCATTAAATAAATGTATCGGTGAAGGTCGTCTTATATCGGGATCTTAAACTAAACATATCACATCAACTCGACAGTTTAAGAATAGTCCAGAAGTTTGGTGGGTACTTGGAAATAGTTGGAATGTTTCCTGAAAACTAAGTTCTGAAAGTTAGTGCATTTATTTTTGGGTGGCATTTTTCCAATAGGACAGCACTAACCGCAAGGATACGAGGCAGGAAATATCAAAGTATGTAGTTCGGAATTCGGAAAAGGCACATTAAAATTTACAAAATCATCAATTTAAAAAACTTCCAGACAATTTTCCAGGAAAGACTGAAAAATCAAAACAAAATGTAGCATTTTGTGTTAACGATAGATTTATCATAAACTCAACCCTGAGGACTAGTCAAGCTGAAATGTATTTCGGAACAAATAGGAACATAAACATGTAACACAGCCTGTACATATCCCACTGCTGGGCATAGGCCTCTTCTCCTATTAGGGAGAGGGAGCTTCATCCACCACGCGGCTCCACTGCGGATTGTTGGATATACATGTGTCAGAATTTCTCCCAGCACATACAGGTTTCCTCACGATATTTTCACCGCCGAGCTCGAGATGAATTTAAACACAAATTTAGCACTTGAAAATCCAGCGGTGCTAGCCAGGGTTTGA
>DVXP01000406.1:0-21054 GCA_018235645.1 Junonia grisea | reverse complement strand
GCAAATGTCCATGGGCGACAGCATTCACTTTTCATCAGGTGATCTGTCAGCTCGTTTGCCGCCCTATCCCATAAAAAAAATGATTAGTTAGATTAATCATATAACCATATAATATACTAGTACATCCAGACTATACCTACTTGTTATTTTCAAGCCATCTCAGTACACTTAACCACGATAAAACCATATAAAAAACTAACATTTAATTAGATTACAAGTAACGCTACTAAGTATTAACTACTGTACCTTATAAGATGTTTCCCTACATACAAAAACGTCCGTCTGTTCGTCAAGCTATTCTGTCCATATAAGACGATTGTACGGCGTAAACACTTCACATAGAGTGGGGGGTCTATGGAAATGGTATAAGGAAAACATAATGGGACTTTAGTTTGTAATTATCGAAATTATTTTGATGGAATTTTTATGAATCATTGAGATGGTAGGTATAGGTACTAAGGTAGGCAGATCGATTGCCGTCTGACCTCTGCCATACAGAGGGCAAGCCAGTAACCATTTAGACCCCAGTCGGGTTAGAATAAATAGGGCACTCCCTCCATGTGTGGGTGCGTGAGATGAAGGTCTCGTCCGTTTTCATTCGGCCGAAAAGAAGACCGCAGTCCAGTATCTTCGCCCCCCTGAGAAGGGCTCCGCAAGCCACGAACGGAGCAACGCACGGGAGAGGCCGCGGACGTGCCGCGAAAGCGATCTCGTAGCCTCTCCGTTTTCCGTGCTGTGGCGGCCATCGCAAGGGGTTTTAGTGAGTGCCTTTTCATCCCGACCCGACATCCCCCCAGGAGTACAATACAGTCGAATTTTAAAACTGTTTTTTTTTCTTAAAGGTTTTGTTATTAATGCAATAAGAGCGACGTGTCTACTTTAGATAAATGATTGTAGAATATAGTCCTACTTGGTCGTTAATCTTTAAAAGAAGAATTGTGTGTAATACCGTTTGACAATTTGAAAGTGTTTACTAAACCCCATCCTTAAAGAGGTAGGGAATAGGGATATAAATATAATCGTGTACAAAATGATGGTAATGCCACTTCCTTACCACTGTTCTAAGGTAAAGCGATTCAAACTATTCCCCTGACAGCCGGGGGTCCGAGCAGAGTCGGGCATTTTAATTATATGAAAAACTGTAACTTGTCCCTCCGTTGGCAAAAACAGGGTTAGGTAGTGTTATGTTACGTGTTTTGCTGTTTAAATATAGGTATAATGTATTTATTTTTGCTTCACAAAACATTTAGGTATAGCCAATTTGTCTCTAAAATCTAAATTTATCCATTTTGACTGATTTTTGGTAAAAAAAAGTAGATGGAAAAAGATAGTAAGTTGGAGTAAGGTTGCATGAAAGATTAAAAAATAAAACGTATTTCTATGTACTATTCTAACGTTGATATTGGAAATAGTCTAGTTTTAGTGTAAAGTTTGTAGTACCTATCCAATTTTATACTAATTAAAAAATAAATCGTGTTGTATTAATCAAAGTTCCGAGTGTTATTAACTTTTTTTTTCGTTCGCAATAAAATCCTTTAAATATTTTTTACTATACGCCATTCCAAATCCAATGAGGATCCATATTTTTAGGACCTTTATCACGAATTATCACATTTTTTTTGTGTTGACAAGACTGTTTAACTTAAACAATTGACTCACAAAGCTTTGAGTATTATTAATGGCAGTCCAGAAGGGTATAACAATACAACCACTGTTCATTATACATGTCTCTATTCCAGTGCTCCATACAATATTATATCCCTATATCGCCATGTCCTCTTGACATCAACAACCGTCGCTAGGCAACCACCGAATCGTGTATTCCAAATAGTTCCGCTAACAGTATAATATAAGTATTAGCACAACCAGAATGTAACTTAGAAAACATATGTTGTTGCAACAATGTTATATTCCGATTAAAGGTGCTAGATCCTTAAGCTAGAGCTTAGAATACACAGATGACTTTTAATTTCATGTCTTTCTTTGGCTTGTGGCCTATGCCGTTGTTTTCTATTAATTAAAATTTTGTTATTAGCGTACAGACTTATACTGTAATACTCGTAGCTTTTGAATGTTCCACTACTGGGATTCAAACATGTTCAGCCAAAGCAATCAGAGTAGAGGGGGGGGGGAGAAAACAAAGGAATGGGGAAGGAAGTCATTTAGCGCGGTCAGTGGCGGAATATCCTTAAGGCAAAGTAGGTACATGCCTAGGGGCACAAGAGTGTACAAGGGGGCGCGCGGCCAGAATCGATAATTGTGTAATATTTGTGATAGACAACTTTGTTTAGTTTAACTGGTAGAGGAAGGAAGGTGACAACCCTTTTTTAACTTTTTTTTGTAACTTCAAGCTAAAATCAAAATGTCCTATCACATATAAGTTTCTTCACTATATTTTCCTTTTTTTTTATGGGATAAGGGGCAAACGAGCTAACAGATCAGCTGATGGAAAGTGAATGCTGCCACCCATGGACATTTGCAACTGCAGAGGTGCCACAAAATGCGTTGCCGGCCCTTTAAGGGAATAGATGGGGAAAGAATGGGGAAGAAGTGGGGAATTGGGCCTCCGGTAACCTTACTCACGCGGCGAAACACGACGCAAGCGTCATTTTACGCCGGTTTTCTTTGAGGTCGTGGTATCACTCCGGTCGAGCCGGCCCATTGCAAATGCATGGCTCTCCCACGGTAAAAAAGTGAAGTTGAATAAAACTTTTCCAATAAACTTTAGTACATCAATTTATTTAAAAAATTATCAAATTCCTTCACCAAAATCGGTTTCCTTCACCAAAATCGATAAGATTTTAAAGACAATATCAATCTAAAACTCCTAAGTTTAAACCCAAGGTCGGTTGGTCATCCCATTGCAAGCATTACGCATCTCTGATCTAAATCTGACAGGTTACTGATTTATACACAGAGCGATTGTCATCTGACCCCCGCAACCTCTTAGAATAAGTCTGGACTAGATCTTACTGCTGATCTTACTAATAATATAGGGTTTGTATGTTTGTTGCTCTATAGTAAAACGGTTAAGTCAATTTGGCTGAAAATTTAAATGGCTAATAACTGGGGTAAGGACAGACTCGTAGGCTATTTTTCAAAAGTTTTTGCGAGAATTACAAAAAAATGTATCCATTAATTATTTATTTTTTATACATACATGATATTTATCCTTAATGTATACTCTATAGGAGATATATCAATTATAGCAGCTTTACCAATTTATAATTTTAGATACATAGATATTATTATTAAATTAAAAACGTAACGTAACACAGCCTGTACATATCCCATAGGCTTCTTCTCCTATTAGGGAGAAGGTATGGAGCTTAATTCACCACGCTACTCCACTGCGGATTGGTGGATATACATGTGTCAGAATTTCTTCCGGCACATGCAGGTTTTCCTTCCCCGCCGAGCTCGAGGTGAATTTAAACATAAATTTAGCACTTGAAAATCCAGCGGTGCTAGCCAGGGTTTGAGCCTGTGACCTATGGTTAAGATCCACGTGTTCGCACCACAAGGCCATCTCAACTCAAAAGTTTTTCAATCACCTTTAATTTTACAAAATATATTATCTATAAAAATATTGATAACTGAACATAATATATTATAAGTACAATGACCCGCTTTTTATTTTATTTTTTTATATTACATACATCTGAACAAACATTTTTCATATTTTTTTTTCTTTCTTATTTGTCTTGTAAAGTTCTCAGAAAGGAGAGGACGTCGGTTCTCAGTCGATATATCAAACGTGTACATATACTAATGTACGTAGATGTTTAGTATTATATATATTTACACGTACGTCATATTTATTCGTGTCAATAGTGTTCGCTATGTCTCGGATAAGCGAGATCTTGTTAATAGTCCATTAGGTTGCCGCGGCACGCGACGACGTTGCACGGATTTGGTCGGTATTTATCGTCGGTTCGGATATATGGCCATAAGCACGGAGGTTTATAATAAATAGTAATGTGGTTATGTAAATATTTAAAATGTTTTGTCAGTATTTAATCTTGAAAGGCGCTATATTCTTTATATTGAATATTTCTGTTCCACGAATAGTAATAGACTAAAGTAACAGCCTGTAAATATATTATACTACTGCTAGGCAAAGACCTCTTTTCCAGATTAAGGAGATTAATCCACCTGCTCAACTGCAGGTTGGTGGATATTTTAAGAGTGTCATAAGCTAATTCGAATGTTCGTATTTAAGTCATTATTTCTTTACTGATAAGACCTCTTTACAAAATATGACCCGTGCTTGGGATAATGTACTATTTTTCCAACGGTGAAGTTTATTCTGTACATAGGTAGAGACAAACGATTATCGCCATTTAGGTCCTTCTAAGATTCAAACACGTATAATGTTTATCATCTTCGAGGTTCATTTTGGCAACATAATAAATGTTCAGCAGCTTAGGCGTCAAAATGTAACGAATAAACAAACAAAGCTTACACAAAGTACTACGAGTATAGTTTCTAGTTGTTTGATATTTACGAAAGTGTATTGTTTGAAATTCGAACATGTTCCTTTCAACTTCGCGTCACTGTCTCCGCATGAACCGTAATGCAATTTAATGTCAAACTTCTCGTGGCCACAAAACAAAGATTTACCTCGTATCCATAAAGCACGTTGACCTATTACGTATGTGCGCACACAAACATTGAATAAATGGAACAATACGATTTGCTAACTATTGTTAGTTATTGCTAGCTAGCGATCCGTCACCGGCGTTGCCTCCATTGTTCCTTGTACACTTCACTGCTCATTGAATAGTAAGATAAACGCGGTTTTAGTAATGTGTATCTGGGATTCGCTTGCGGCTTTCATACCTACGTTTTATTCTTAACGATGTCTTTGTTTGTTGTTATCGGTTTGTGTGGATTTTTGATGTAAAGTTCCTTCTATGATTTATTATACACATAACCTTTAGATTTATTTAGCCTTTTCCTTGGTACAAAAAGAGGCCTATGCCCAGCCGTGGGATATGTACAGGCAGTTATTTTATACACATTACGCACAGAGAGCTAAAAGTACCGTGTTAAAAGATTAATATTATGTGGTTATTTTTGTGATGGTCAAAATTCTTACAGACAATAGTCAATCGTTTTCGCATTTTGTTCCATATTGCCATCAAGGGGTTGAATGTACCCTATAAAAAAGTTTCTTAAGCAAAGTTTATACTTTTTTTTAAAGTCATGCAGACGTACGGAAAACGTCACTCGTATTTGTAGAGTATTTTGTTTCATTATATATGGATTTAATGAAGCCGATAATGAGTTAACTAGAATATTCTTTTAATAACAAATACTTGAATGCGATAGTAACTGGTACAAGTGGTGAATAGTTCTATACAGTTTTTGTGAGTAAGGATCACATCCACGACCGTTAGCACTTTATTCAGTACGCCACTCCGTTAACCTATGGTCTCATACATACATGTAGGTATGTATGATGGCTGTCAGGCCCAGACATGTCTATGCTGTACTGTCTCTCAGTATGTTATGTTTAGTTTGAGTTCAGTTGTTACATATCTCTATAATCTTACATACTTCGGCAGATATTTGTAAATTTTCATTATTAGTTAACAACTTAAAAAGTAATCGTGTTTTTGAATATTCAACAATAATTATTATTAATAAAGTAATACTTACCTAAATTTATTTTTCCTAAAATTTGGTTATCGAAAGTTACCTATTCTTCACCGTGTATGACCTCTGAGAAGCTTAAGTGAAGGTTTACGTTGGTACCAAAACTCATCGACATAAGTTTAGCGGTTTAGGTATCACAACCCCAGATAGTTTATTTAATATTTCGTGTTATTCCACACGTGGGGAAATAATATTAAACTTTAACATCATATTGATGTTAAAGTTGTTAGGAAGTAGCGTATGAAAACCGGCGTAAAAAGTGTTAAAGTTTAATATAATGGTATGATTAGACCGTTGAATAAGATCAAGAATTTCGACACAACGTGCGAAGCGACCCATAGCTCAACCGGCTAGAGCACCTGCCCTGGCAAGGCGCGGGTTCGAATCCCGATGTGTCGCGAATTTTTATTTGATGTTAAAGTTTAATACAACCCCAGATTTAAAGGAAGTTAACTCAAAAGCCATTTCATTCCTAAAATCGATATAAGCTGTACAGGTTTCAGACACATTTTCTAGTATTTGAATTTTATGAGTTAACTAGAGAGAGTTAATTTTCTATTTCTAAATTTACCAAATTCTACACATTTAATAATAACGAAAACATTACCTTCAATTATCACATAAAATAGTATTTAATATTATACAAACAGTTATTTCATAGCTCGAACTATTCGTTAAAGAGCCCGTATCGTTGAGCCGTCTGCCTCGCTTGTTATCTTAAGCCCTTGATAATGATAGTTAACGTTGAGAAAATTGTTAAGAGAATATTATGTCGGATCATTCTTAAGTTATAGATGTGCTAGTAATGAATATATTTATTGGTATTATTCGCAAGGATGCTCTTTAATGTTAGAAAAAAATAATATTAATTAAGTACATTTTTTTTTCTTTCAAAGCACAATTGTGGTTAAACAGTATAATCATGCTGAAATGTGTATAAATGTGCTAATAATAATGATTTAATCTATTAATACATTTTATAAATACAAGATTTATGAAGCACATTTTTTGATTACAGTCTATTTTCGTATGAAATACAAAATACGAAAATTATTTAAGGTTCCTTACAATGTATTTCGCACCGTCAAGCAGTATAAACACAAAAGCATTTGAATAATTAATGATGTTAATGTCTGTCTGTCATAACATACATTATAATATGTTTTTATTTTTATTTTATTTTATTTTATTTGGGAAACAAATAGTACAATAAGTCTTAATATTAACAAATACAAATTAAATCACAAACCAATCAAGTTTCCACTCATAAATTAGTATACAATATTAGAGCAAACAATAAAAAAAGATGAGGATATTACACAATTACACGTACAATTTTATTTTAATTTGAAGGATAATAAATAAAATAAATAATTAAACTAATCTGTGCTTGTCTATAAAATAAATATCATACATTCATACATTCAATAAAGTTAAAGATAAAGTTCATACATTCAAAATTGCTCTACGTGCTATGGAGCGAGTTATGCTTGTCTCTCCCAAGCATATAATCAGAGTCCTGGATTGGAAACCGCTTCTTGACAAACGTAGTGTAGAACGCTCTCCGGCCCACTGGACTAACGACATATGTATGTATGTATGTATGTATGCAAGGTTTATGTTTGAGTCCCCATAACTAGAATTAATTTAATCAATTCACGTCTCCTACTTTGTTAATGCGCATGGTTATTAATAGTTTTAATAAATATGCAAGATATTATTTTAGATATTTATTAATTTCGTAGTCGGATGAAGTAAAACATTGATAACATTCCTTTCATGCTCCTGATAATATTTCTTTTTCTAGCTCTATTCAGCGGAGTGTCTTTGAAAAAATATCCTTAGTTCTAGATGTTTCATCCACATAATAAAATCCAATAGGACTTTATATTATAATTTATTTTATTTCTCCTCGTAGAACCTTTATCCAACATCACTTCCATAATATTGCTTAACCAAGATAGATTCAAACGATCATACAACACAAATCCAACGAGATTAATCAAATAGCAGATTAAGCAAATAAAACCGTGTTACAATGTAGACAGCAAATGACGTAACATAACAATTCAAGCAGCATAAGTCCTAAATAAAGGCTGCTTAAGCCTCATCGGGGCGGCTTAAGACGGGATACAATTAGAGCCCGTTCCCACTTGTCGTGCGTCGGATCCGAATCTTAAACAGACGTCGGTGTTTCTATTACATCTACGACTTAATCGGGCGATAAGTGTGAATAGTTCAAATAAAATGTTTTGCCACTGAGACATCCGATTAAAATCCGGAGCCGACACGACGAGTGGGAACGGCCTCTAAGACGGGATACGATTACGTCGGGACTCAGTCCGCAGGCGAGCGCGGATCGCGACGGACGTGCGCCGTGCGGACGTACGCGGACGCGCCACAAGTGTTCGTTAACTTTTGCGTGTTAGTGATATTGCTGTGTAACTGAGGTTGTGTTTTTTTTTCAAATGGACGTGTTTTAGGTGAGTATAATAAAAAGTTAATAGTAATTATTATGAGTTTCAAAGGGACTTTTTTAATCTAATTACGAGTAAGATTTAAATATACAATTACACAAATATATTAAAATTTTACTAATATACATAAATTTATACATACATTTTAATCTTATAACTTCGAATAATTTTCTATACGTTGACTTAAAATAACTTATACAATGATTGGCAAAGTTTTCTTTGTAAACAGAAAGATCTAAAGTGTAATATCAATTCGTGGAATGGAACAAAAAGTTTTTTCATATGTACAAAGTTCTGAACTTGGTACGACTTCTCGCATATAAAGACGCACGAAACTTTTATTACAAAATATGTGTGATATTGAAAGGTTTGCTTACACCGAGCAAGATTTTTGATTACGAGTATATTTCTGACACTTTTACAACTTAAAAAATGTGTATTAATATTTTCAAAAAATGTATATAAATATTGGAATAAAAAAAAAATTAAAAATGTGTCATAATATTAATTATTATTTAACTTAAAATATAAATCTAATAGAGATGGTGTCACATTAAAAAAATATATAAATTTAGTATAATATCTTTGCTATTTATAGTTAAAGCTTAATTTATTTAATTAATAGTATGTTAGTAGTATGGTAGCTAGTTTATTTAAAGAAAATCATGAAAGTTCGTGCTAAGTTTCGTTGATGAATACTTAATACGTACATCTTCTTAAGATTCAAATTAAATTAATAAGTAACAAAATTTTCGAATTCAAAAGTACAAGTACCTCGGAATCAGGTGCTATTTTTCGAAGATCTCGGAAATAGATGCCCTCACCCTGTAATAAAATTGATAACTCATACAATTTAAGAAACATGATAGAAATTAAAAATGCATCCCTCAATTCGCACTCGTAAAGCATCACGACTTTAAAAGATTTAATTAAAAATAATTAAATAAAGAAATCATTGTATTAATGAACGCGAATCAACACAAAAGATACTCTTACACACCGACACTTGAGCTCCTGAGACGGGATCCAATTAATCCGAAGTACTGTGAGACTGATTAGCTCGGGGACAATACTGCAGCGTCTAAACGTTTCTTACAATGGTGTACTCTGTGTAATTGCTTCTCGAATTTAGTAAATTTAGTGATTTCACTGATACTTAATTATAATGAACAGCAAACATTATATACACGTCGATCTAAATCGAAGGTCGCTTGTTCAAACCATGGCTAGCACCGCCGGATTTATATCCAACTTCAAAAAGGAGATTATCAATTTGTTCGGTATTTCTTTATGTACGTACACCGATTACTGAAAGACGTCTGGACCGATTAAGACAATCCCTTTTTAAAAAAAGGCATACGGGGAGTATATTATGTTTTCCCATTGTAAGAAAATCAGAATCTGATGAGGGGGTCTTGGAAAAACCACTACACCGTCCCTCCAATACTTGAGCTTTCAAGATAAAATCCAATTAATCCGAAGTACTATAAGACTGATTAGCTCGGGGACAATGCTGCAGCGGCTAAATGTTCCTTACAATAGTTGAAACTGAAGCTGGGAAGAACCACTCTGTGTAATTGCTTCTCAAATTTTATTTCTTTAGTTTTGGTAGGTTTATTGATACTTTACTATGATGAGGTAAAGATCTAAGCCGAAGGTCGTGGATTCAAACCCTGGCTAGCACCGCTGAATTTTTACATACTTTTGCTTAAATTCATCTCGAGATCGGCGGTGAAGGTGAAAACATCGTGAGGAAACCTACATGTGCCGGAAGAAATTTTGACACATGTATATCCACCAACCCGCAATGGAGCAGCGTGGTGGATTAAGCCTTTTAAACATTCTCCTTAATAGGAAAAAAATCCTTTGTCTAGCAATGGGACATTAACAGGCTGTTACTTTACTTTACTACTTATACATAACAACTGCATCACAATCATCGTAATATTTCATCATCATCGTATATTAACACGTCGTAGCACTCTGCATCGTAGCTCCGTAGCTCCGTAGCGCCGTAGCTGACTAAAGCATAACGGCTAACTTAATACTATGGTTGACGTTTTACACAACTTTTCCTTTTCTATGTTAAAAATAAGGTAATGTTTCCTGGAGAGCGTTTTTCTATCTATTTGTTTAGTTATATAAAGAAGTACAATACTCGGCTCACTGTACTGACTACATAAATTATGAAAATGATGAAAACTTTTGTTAAAACATTAACCATTTTCATGTGTTATTGACTTCATTTATAAATACTCTTTATTATCTTTAATGAAACAAAATTTTCGAACCAAGTAATCTGAAGTCAATTATTTAAAAGCCTTAATTTTTGCCTTCCTCTTTTCCCGGAACAAAATCGTACTAAAATAGCCCCACCCTCAGTTAATCTTAAATCCTCGCCGTTGTATTATTAAAAGTAAACTGAGACTCAACGGAGAAAACAAGCAACTTTATAATTTTCAGAAAATTTACTTCGGTATGGCTTCGCTGTAGTTGAAATTGAAATCGAGAGGGTATCCTGTTCTTGTAGAAAAAAAATTGGTTAAAATGTTTGGAAAGTTGTATGTTATACGATAATAAGAGAGTCGGAAGCCTGATTCACGTTCAACCCTTTACTCACATCCTATATCCTTACTCCTTAATCGTAGTGATCAGTGATAGTTCACGGAAAGTGATTACTTAACACTAGGCTTACTGCTAATAAGCAATTTCTGCGAGACCACCTGTGCTCAAAAATAAGGTCACTAAAATCAAACTTCTTGCATAACATCATCCATGCAATTGAAAATCACAATTCTAAGTGCTGCAGACAACGACGAATGGACTAATATCACAATCTTCACCGCTGCCAGCAACTTTTCAAATTTCCATTTTTTTTTCTTTAATTCTCCAATTTCATGATAGCATTTATAAAAGTATCCATAGCCACTACCATGGGATTGGTGCTAATTTTGGTCACTATTGCCTTATAACCTGTTCAGCAGAGCGATTATGACAACCATAAAACAATTATTGTTCGCGAAATAAATTTTATTACATAACACTGATTTTGATAATAAATACTTGTGGTCGTTGTTCATTCATATTATATTATGGTAAAATAGCAATTAAAACCACACAATTACACCACATTAACTTTAACTAGTGATAAGAATCACGCAAATAAAACCTAAAAAAAAATACTTGTCATGTCTTCTTTCTTATGCTTGCCCTGGTCCCACTTTATGTGTGATCGGTATAACATGTCCTTCTCTTCCATTCTCGCCTATCAGTCGCCATCTTAACAGTCACTCCTTTCTTGCTCAGGTCACCTTTGACACAATCCATCCATCTTTTCTTATGTCCGCTTCGACCCTAATATCCCTCCACATTAATATCTAACACTCTTCTCATAACCACCGTCATTTAATCTCACTAATGTTTTAAATTTTACTATTCTCTGTCAAGAATTATAAAATCCTCGTATTCTGCAAGTCAAGATATACTAAACCTGGCAATTTAAAAATTTAAGCTCTCTTAATCCGGTCAGGAGGACGAACACTTTTCATACGTCGTAAATGGGACGCGACACACCGAAAATGTAAATTAAACTTGCTCTAAATTTATTTTCAGTGTACAATCTGAAAATGTGTAACTTAGTAGGTTATACTCGTATTAACATGTATTTTCATTTGGAACTATCTCTCATAACTTTAAATGTTGAAAGAACCACAAGCAACAGAAGCTTAGTATTAGAGGTTCCTTAAAGAAATTAACATCGATGCTTCCTTTGTTTTAAAAGTATCTTTGAACTGTACCTAAAACCTTTGAGTTATCTGAAATTTTCACAAAAAAGTCTTCAACCGGTAAAGATATACAAGATAATCACGACGACAAGTACAACTTTTGCATTTTTGGTTGGTTTTTATTAGTTTTCTATATAATTACTGACACCGATTTGATTTTCTACGAAACCAGCCTGGAGTAAAAACAATGAATCAATGAATTTCAATATTGATTTCTTCCGTCTTTGAAGTCGGTTAATAAATTAAAGTAGAAGGAGATTAACTAAAGATCACAACAATACGTAAAGTTCAATATTAATCGTAACTTTAAGTTACGTGAAGTTTTCTAATTTGAAAACTATCTCGGTTATGCTGAAAATAAGTTTCCGTACCGACGGCATAACAGTTTGAAGAGTTTATAATGTTGTAAATAAGGTATTTAATTTTATATAATATGTATATTATTTCGTTTACATACCAAGATATTACCAATATCATGTGAACCCTAATAAATTACGAATCCCTAGTAAATAACTAGCTATTTTACCAAAAACTCTTAACAAAACCGGTACATTATTTGAAAACCAATTCAGGAAACCATCAACTTCCACTATTGTGTTTTATTGAGTAATTATTATTTGCAATATACGTCGTATGTAGGTAACAAATCCTCATATAAATTTCTAATAACTGTTGCATATTTTATAGATAGGTAAAAAATAACCTGTCAAGATGACAATAATAATAACCCTGGCGAAAGCGAAAAAATCCTAGGAAGATTAAATAGATGTAGCCATCTAAATAGCAATAATGATATTAGCAGTACCATCCCAGCATAATAAGAGTGTTATTATTGCGACAGTACGGTGTCCGTGACTCGCCTTCGCTGCATCTGTTTGAGTATTCATCGAGATCTCGCGCCATCCCCGCAAATTGGCTCCGAGCCCGCTGCCTCGAGATTACTCCTAATTCTAATAAATTTTCAATTTTTATACTTGAACAGAAATAATGTGAACTACTTTTGTTATGTCTTAGGAAATTTGCTTTGTGATTCAAGATTTTTCAGATCGTTTTCGATGCTTTTGTTTAGATTTGTGTAATGTTAACAGTAGTAGTGAAGCGTATAATATAAAACTTCTGTATGTATATTTTATAGATTTAAATTTTTTTCAGTAAAAATTTTATAGATATGTTACTTTTAGGTAGGCAATTGTTTTGTGTTGGTAGGTAACTTTAGTGTCTGATATTTTGACAGAATTACATCAGCCATCCGTATGGATTGCTGAAATATTATATATAAATTCTATCCCACGTGACTTTGGCGAAATAATATATCCTCTTATGGAAATATTAAAAGTCATTAAATAAAATTGAATCGAATATACAAATGGCTTTTTCTTGTCTTATTTCAACATGGTCAAACATTTAAAAATAATCATCACTCCGAAAATATTTTTTTCATTTTACAATCATGTTACTTTTTTAACTAAATTAAACTCTCATAATTATAATAAAATTACTATGCATATTCCTTCGGGATATGCTCATACGAAACCCCCGACGCATGAAATAGTTCCTGTTTAAATTTGTTGCGGAGCGCGACGTGTTGCTTTGTATCGAGTTACCTGAAACTTGCACTTAAGCGCGCCCTAAGAGGCACTTAGCTTAATTCACTTCAAGTGTTCATGCTTCAAATATTTTAAACTCTATAGAGAATATTATAAATTACAAACACACATACATACGAGTATGTAAAACGGAATTAAATGAAGAGAAAATAATAGCTGGTCACTTTTCACAACTGCGCTAAAACTATTTTTCGTTTTAAGCACTATAGAATACCAGTATTCTAATCATTAAATTACTTTCGACTAAAGAGTGGGACTATTTTTCTTAAAATGATATGAGGAGTTTTATATTATTTCGCTAACAATAGTATGAATTTATACGATAAAACTGACGACATTCAATTACTTTTGCGATATTGTGCAAAGTGATCCTGGGTGAATGTTACACGGTTATTATAAAGATATTTGATAGATCGACGCACGAAATCCGATTAACAGAGAACGATAGCTTATACCATAGTTTCTATATTACAGACAGTAATCCGGCTCTCGAGGCGAAACTAGCAAAATCTCATATAGATATATCAAAACTTTTCTTGGAAGTGAAATAAAAAGATTACAGATCTACAGAAAATATACCTTTTATTACCCTGCTAAGGTCGAGGCGTAATGCTTTGAGTTGAAGAAAACAGGAAAGTTTTATTAGTATACCTCGCCTATTATAAGATATTTTTATTGTATAACTCTACACTCGAGGTCACGACAGCATAATACTTCTGAGTCTTGGAAACTAGGCAACTGAAAAAGTTTAAGTTTTTAAATTAAACTTTTATGCCACAATTAATCAATGTGGGTGCAAATTTCTTATCAATACAAATTAATGAAGCGCTAACTCACGGTTCTTGATTTCTGTTCGACTCCAACGCCTTGAATTGAAATGCTTTAAAATAGTGATTATAAAAATAAACAAACGAACTAGTCGCGCCTACGGTTTTTAAAAGTTCCCCTCTATTTCTCTGGAATGCCATAGTCCTAGTCCCTTTATCATGAGATCATCATTGAAATACCTACTTTCCGAAAAAGAAATAATTATCAAAATTGGTCCATAAATGATGGATTCTCGTACACACATAAAAACAAGTATGCGGTCGAATTGAGAAACCACCTCCTTTTATGAGGTCGATTGAAAAATTAGTTTATATAGTTCAAAAAGACAAAAGAACGCAACTAGAAACTGTTGTACAATACGTAGTGATATATCTATATTTACCAAGATTAAAGACACCACTACAAATTATTATTTATCGCGTGTAGAGCACTCCAGCTAAAACGAGTAACACACTTAGACTAGCGCACTTCATAAATCTAGTGAAGCACTCGCGCCTTACAGGGCGGTATCGAGCCTCTATAGCCATGTGTCTCACTGAGAAGCTGAGCCTTTTACGATCTCTTGGCTTAATGTTGATGTGAAATTATTAATGAGATGGCTTTAAATTGTTAAGTATAGTTTTCTTACTATACATTTATTTCATAGTAACGATGATATTTATGTAACATGCACAAAAATAGTATCGCTCCGGTAGCGACGATAAAAGTTAAAACTTAAACGATTACATACCTATTTATTTTTTAATCGTCACTTAAACGCTATAAATTAATGTTAATAACGTATTTAAAAGCAACTTCAAACTAAACTAAACGAGGCTAATAAACTATAAATACTTCGGTACTTGTATTCAGAGATACTGTTACGACTATTCAACAGTATCGCGAGAGCAAAGATTATACCCATCTCAAAAACGACCCAACGTAGCCAGAGAAATTTTCAATTCAAAATGCTCATTCAGATCTTAACCTCCTATTCCTCTTAGTTCAAGACTGTTAAAAATAAAGATAACCCTACTTACATCAAAGGCTAACGATAATCTATTTAATGATAGAACTTAGTTATCGCGTTACGTCAGCCGATACTTTAAGCGCTGCAGCGAAGCCCCGGCTAATGGATAGTGTGACAAGCGCTTACGACGTTACCGTAGATAGCTTCCAGTTTACTCGTTTTCTTTTACAGTGCACCTGAGAGTACATTAACTTATCTTGCGAAATAAGTACACGTAAAAATTGTATAGTAATGGGAAAAAAGTTAACACTTATATGTTCTTAATAGGTTTCCGCGATTTTGGTCATGTATATTTTGTATCCAATCGTATTGATTCTTTATTATCAATTTACAGGACGAATTACGTTAAATATGTTGTTAGTGATTCTTACCTCGGAACACAGGTGATTCATACCGAAGGAATGTTCCTAAAATATTTGAAATATTTGGTTGTATTGGTTACCAGAAATATTTTGATCAGCCATTTATGAATTTCAGGGTAATTCTCTTTTATATTTTTCTTTTAAAAGTTAATATTGTTTACCTTGATATAAAGTATTTCTAATTATATAGAGATGTATTGTTTAGTAGAGTAATATTTGTATATTAAATAAGTTATAATTCTTGTATCATTAACGATATCCCCGAAGACTAATTCATTCCACGTCCCTACAGAGTCCGGCTAGAGTCACTAGGTATGAGTACGGATTACAAATTAAATTACTTGTCTTCCATTCTTAGAGATCCTGACACATGTGTCTTTCTATTTATATACACGTACGTTTCCATTAAGATTAAAAGGGCGCCACTAGCTAGACAAAACGTTTGGAGTCGAATTTCTTCAATGCTATTTTTGACTTGACAAAATTTTTAAAGTATTGAAAGATGTTTTATTCGATATTTTATTAAAGAAACCGGATCGACGTCAAGTTTAAAATTTTATTTTTGTAGTGAAAATACATTGAATTTAATCATTAAATTCACGACGCATATTGCAAACCGAATTAAAGGAAATAGAATTTGGAGAGTTAATTCTTATGTCAAGTGAAAACCTATCAGACTGTGTTCAGTAATGCTAAGCACATTTCCATTAGTATCAGATACAAACCGCAAAAGTTTATCAATAATACTAATTAACCTTCCTTATAACATAAAATAACGAATTAATATTCCTACTTACATTTATCTCATGATAATATTATTTATTAAGACTTCTTCCCACTTCCTCTCTCCACTACATGTCGTACATAGTGTTTAAACTTGACAAACGCAATTACGCGGCACAGCGCGTTAATGTTTCATCTGAACCCACTGTGACGTCACAAGTCCCAAATAAACTCCAGCGGCTTAATGGGTAGCGAAGTCTCCGCTGTGACGCAAGTGTTCCCATAAAATATTCTTTTACGAAACAATTAGGATGTTTAGTGGATAAACGAACATGATGTATGTAGTTTTTTTTTTTAATATTTTTTTCAATAAATTAAATGTAAGTTAAGGTTACTGATTATACCTGTCTTTTGTAAGAGCTATTATTGCTCTTAAAGCACGAGAACTAAGAGTTTACAGTTCTGTGAGAGACAATTTTAATTAACTTTTTATAACACTTTGTTTTAACATTTGACGTTAAATATTTTAGAAATGCTTGTATTAATTTACAAACGGGCCTTATTTCTTCTACAGAGTTTATTTCAGTCGCATGCGCTCTGCGTGTGGACGTGTGAAGTTAATCGCGCATACGCATTACGCACATTGTTAAAAAAATAATAAAATAAATAAACATAGTAATATAAAAACAACATTATGGTGCAGTGTAAAAAATGTAAACTATTTTTATCTACATCTAAAGATGACATTGTGAAATGCAAGGGAACATGTGAAAGTGTCTTTCATAAGAAATGTGTTAAAGGCTTCAAGCAATTTTTGCAAACAGAAATATGTGAGGAGTGTCAAAAATCTTACAATAAAGAGCAAATACTGTCGCCGATCATCGGTATAGATCCTACAAAAATGTCAGTGGAAACGCTTTTAGTAGAAATGAATAAAAAGTTAGAAGTGATTTTTAAACTCGAAAAGAAACTAGATGAGCTCGTGGAAACGGTGGATTTCTATTCAGAGTTATATCAAGAAATGACAGAATTTAAGAAGACCGCGGAAAACAAAATAAAGGCCTTAGAACAAAGAAATATATACATCGAGAAGTATAATGTGGCGCTAGAAGAACGAATTATGAGTTTAGAGAAGAAGGAAAAAGAAAAAAATATTGAAATTGCATGTCTTCAGAAGAATGGTGATACCGAAAATATTAAAGAAGTCGTCGAAAAATTTGCTCGAAAATTAAATTTAAATCCAGAAGATATTGAAAACGTGGAGAGGGTAGGTTCACAAAAATTTGGAGAAGAACGGCCCCGCCCGATCGTAGTGAAGCTGCGATCGAAAGAAGCACGGGACCAATGGTTACAAAAGAGAAAAATTCGTATAACCAACGGCGACATATATGGTACTGCAAATAAAGTCCCTATATACATAAATGAAGACCTAACTAAAGCGACTAGAACATTATTTTGGGAGACCAGAAACCAGCTAAAACAATTATATAAGTTCATTTGGATACAAAACTCCAATATTCTAGTTAAGAAAAGCGAAAATGAAAAGATCATTCGAATTAGAAACGAAGGTGACATAAAAATATTATGCGAGAATAACAAGCAGAAATAATCATAATATAATAAGTACCGCAATGGACGTGACCACACAACGCGATTTTTTAATATTGTCCATAATTCGATGCCTTCGATAGTTTAGATCTATATGATATTAAATACACTAGATATCAAGATTCAAATGACTGGACACGAGATATTACAGCTAATTATATAAATATCATACATTTAAATATCCGCTCACTGCGGAAACAATTTAACCAATTACTTGTTTTACTTCACGATTGCATAGTAAAAAGAACATTAAATATAATAGTGTTAACAGAGGTAAACATAAAAAAAGAAGAAGTATCCTTATATATGATTCCGGGATATTTGGTATTTCCTTATACCAGAGAAAAGAGGAGAGGTGGTGGAATATTAGTTTACGTAAGAGATGATTTACAATACACTACAGAAACACCACGACTGCAATATAAGTCAGCAGAAATAATTCATGGAAAATTGAGAAACGGAAAAAATAATATGCATATTTTAGCTATATACTTATATAAACCACCATACATAAATAAACAAAATTTCATAACAGAAATAGACACTCTACTGAAAAATATCCCATTGTGTGAAGAAATAATATTGATAGGAGACATCAACATCGATTTATTTCACAGTGCAGACTCACAAGTGATTGCCTACAAAACCATGTTGTGTGATAACGGGCTCCAGAGTGCAATACCTACGACAGCTACAACGCGCGAGGCGATCGTGGACGGCCGAGTGACGTCGTCGAACATTGACCATGTGTGCGTGAGAGCCGGCCGCGCCCGGCCGCTGGATGCGCGCGCGCATCTGCTAATGTGCACCCTATCGGATCACTATATAGTTGGAATTAGCTTGGCTGCGGCGGGTAATGTAACTGTGAATAATAGTTGTTATAGCAAAACTCTTTTAAACGAAAAGACGATAAGTGTTAGTTTAAAAACAATTAATTGGGCGGAATTATTAGAAATAAGTTGTCCTCTTTTATTGTATGAAAAACTGTATTTCATTTTTGCTAGTATTTATGAAAAAAGTAAAATGCATATAATATCTAAAGGAAAAAGAATCACGCAACCCTGGGTTAATAGTGTACTTAGAAAAAAATTAGAATATAGGGATTCTCTTTTCAGAATATGGAAATCGGCGCCCAATAATATGAATAATAGATTAATATATACGCGATATAGAAATAAAGTAAATAAACTAGTAAATATTGCCAAAAATAAATACAGACAAAATCAAATAGAGAAATGCTACAATGATTTTAGGAAAATTTGGTCAATTGTAAACACGTGGACAGGTAAACAGAAAACGAGGCTGGACGAAGTAATTATAAAATACTTAGGGAAAACTGATACTACATTAAATGTTTGTAAAACATAACTGTGATAACTACTTTTTGGATAGAAGTTCCTATGTAATACCAAGTAATGTAACCTTTTATTTTAAGAAAGTAGATGTTTACTTAGTAGAAAAATATATTAATAAATTAAATAATAATAAGGCGCCTGGATTAGATATGATAAGAGTACAAGACATAAAGACTGTAAAGAAAGAAATAAGTCCTATAATAGCTAAATTTGTAAATATGTGTGTAAGTGAAGGAGTTTACCCGAATATCCTAAAAAAGTCTATAATACGACCTATTTTTAAACATGGAAGTCACTTAGATTATAGCAACTATAGGCCAATCGCGATATTATCAGTAATAAATAAAATAGTAGAAAAAATAATAGTTAATCAAATAAGTAATTTCCTAGAAAAACATAATATAATATCGGATGCCCAGCATGGATTTCGACGGGGGCGCAGCACCGGCACAGCGCTTGCGCAGTTCACCGACTACGTCAACAACAGACTAAACGAGGGTAAGTTCGTAGCTGCGATATTTATTGATTACAAAAAGGCGTTCGACACCTTGGAGCACGATGTACTGCTGCAGGCCATGCAGGAGTGTGGTATTAGGGGCCCGGTCAACCGCTGGTTTAAATGTTATTTAGAAAATAGGTACCTCTGCACGACAATCGATGGAACAACTGGTGATGAGGTAAGTGTCACACTCGGAGTACCGACTGGATCCGTATTCGGTCCGGTCGGGTACATAATGCACGTGAACAGTGTCATAAACGTCATAAAGTACTGTAAAGTATTTATGTATGCAGACGATATGTGTTTGCTATATTCTTGTAAAGATTCGAACGTTGCCCAGACATACTTACAAGCAGATTTTGAAAGTATTATTAAATGGGCACACGATAATGGCATTATCATAAATCACTCAAAAACAAAAACTATGCAAATATGTTCACCCTACAGCAATTACGCCAAGCAAAAGATGTTAAACATAAAGATAACGGGACATACATACGAATGCTTGCATAACAATAAAGACAGATGCCTTTGTGAAAATATACAAATAGTAGAACATCACAGATATTTAGGCTTATTAGTGGATTGTCATTTTAGTTGGAAGTTACAAGTCAACGATGTCTGTAGTAAGTTACAGTCGGTTCTGGGTAAATTCTTTCACCTTAGTGGTATAATAAATAGGAAAATAATGTACATGTTATACTATGCCCTCGCTGACTCAATAATTACCTATTGTTTAAGCAGTTATGGCCTTACATTCAAAACTTATCTAGATCGTATAAAACAATTACAAATAAGGTTACTAAAGTATTTAGTTACGAAAAAAACAAAATTAAAATGTAAACCACAATATGACAAATTATTTAACATTTGTAAAATAATTCCTGTACACATGAAAGTCGAATATCTTATTGCTGTAGAGCAATTCCATATAAATAAATACAAAGACACGAGATCACACAAATATTCCACTAAACTTGCTGAGAAGGGAAAATATGTAGTTCCATCCATAACAAACTACTATGGTAAACGGACAAGACAGTACTTGACACCGGTCATATATAATAAGATAGATATGTTAAGAAGTATTGCTGAAGACACAAGCATAGAATCATTAAAAAGAAAATTAAAATGTAAACT
>DVXP01000405.1:0-21063 GCA_018235645.1 Junonia grisea | reverse complement strand
CATACTACGTGACATTGGCGGAATAATCAGTGCCCCCAAGGCACTACTAAAAGCCATAAAAACAAAAATTGAATTGAATTGAATTTTTTAAAATCATTTATCAAACTTTTTTTGTTACTTTGCATCCGAACTCCGAAAAACCCAGAAGAAACAAGACAAGAGGTAGATAACGCTTTTATCAGGAAACAGATATTTACTGTCGTCATTATCTTCAACGTCAAGTATTGTAATTTTGTACGATTATCCGAGCGACTCAGTGTTTCTACTTAAGAAATAAAACCCATTTCAATACACTTTTTGATAAAATCTACAGATTGACTTAAATTGATTTTGGTTGATTAATTACTAGCATTATACACTATAGTTGCAAAAATTAAGAAATAAAATAAATTAAAAAAATTTGGGCAATTTTTAAGGTTGTTCAAGGTTGAAGTTCAAAGAAAGTTAAATTAAATT
Source organism: Junonia grisea (assembly GCA_018235645.1). Classification (NCBI taxonomy): domain Eukaryota; kingdom Metazoa; phylum Arthropoda; class Insecta; order Lepidoptera; family Nymphalidae; genus Junonia; species Junonia grisea. Next base: position 20,607 of record DVXP01000405.1, on the reverse strand, counting down.
ATTAAATAAATGTTTTCGGCTTATTATTTGGTATTTCTTATTAAGAAATTATTGTCTTTAGAATATCTTAAAAATATATTTTCTAAAAATTTTGCATCAGATTTTTTAAGGGTGATTTTTATCAATAATTTAAAAAATTAGGGTAAAGCTATAAACCTTAAGTGGTAACACTGGAACGAACTTCAACGAACAGCCGATCGTATTCTGACGAATTTATATTGCATTGGGTGTTTAGTAGAATAAATGTCTAATTTTACATTTTTTTACTGTATAAAGTGAATCATTAGGCGCGGACTCTTTGTAGTGTGTAAGGAAAAAATTGACCGTTTAAATGCCTTGATGAAGCTGTAGTACAAAATGAGTAAAATGTCGAAGAATAAATTAAACTTGACCCTCCCACCGGGGTCTATAGACACGGCTCCTGCTATAACACCGTCAAATATGACCCCTCAGCTTAAATCTGCAACAGCTTCTGAGTAAGTAAATATTATTAGTAAAATTGCTTAAAATAAAATTTTTCTCTATAAATTCTTTGTAACAGATCATGCAGTTTATGATTCACTTCAAACTGTTTTTATCCTATCTTTTTTATTTTAATTTTTTTAGTTACGTTTGTGATTTAAAAACAGTATTGACGCTATTTTGTAATACATTTTTAGCAAATATTTTTTAGGTGAAACAGGTTTACATATCATTTAATGAATAAACAATGCAGGATGTTGTTTCTTTATCAAACAAGTCTGTTGGTGCATTTAAAAATGCATTTTTTAAACAAATTAAAAACAAAAAAATCGAAAAGTATATTGAGTTATCAGCACAATAAAATTACTTTTTATCTAACAAACAAACTTTGATCACACCTTTTGTACTCAAAAAATTTAGAAAATACTAAACCATTTAATTTTTAGTTAAATTCCTTTTTTTGTGATCAAACTCTTACATAATTTTACCTTTTTGCACTGTTCTATAAGTTTTGTTGATAATCAAATGAAAATTATTGAAAAATATTGTTCTTTTCTATGTTATAAAGGCGGCAGGGTTTAGCAGGCAAGTCAAAGACCAGTATAGAAGCCCTGACTGAAAGGTTGGAGCAGATAGAGATGGACGACACACAACGACGTAGGATAGAAGTGTTCCTCTGTCAGAAGGAGAAGATAGGGGAACTCAGTGATGATGACTTTGAAAAACTAGGAGAATTAGGTATAATATTGTTTTGTTTTAATTTCTTGTTTTCCATTTCTGCACTGCATACATCAAAGTAAAAAAAAGCCTATTAAAAATCTTAGTGTTGTATTGATTGTATACAATAACATAAAAATAAAATAGTAAAGTTAGCTTAGATAAGCTTCTTCTTTCTAACATTTACTAACTTTTTACCGTGGGAGAGCCATGCATTTGCACGAATGGGCCGGCTCGACCGGAGTGATACCACGGCCTCACAGAAAACCGGCGTAAAATGACGCTTGCGTCGTGTTTCGCCGCGTGAGTGAGGGTACCAGAGGCCCAATTCCCCATCCCTTCCCCCTTCATCACCCTCTAAAAGGCCGGCAACATATTTTGTAGCTCCTTTGGTGTTGCAAGTGTCCATGGGCGACAAAATTCACTTACCATCGGGTTATCTGTCAGCTCATTTGCCGCCCTATACCATAAAAAAAAAAATTGAATGCAGATGAGAGTGAAGAAATAAAAAACTTTAAATCTTTATTTTCAAGTATCAAGCATACCTACAAACAGCTTTTTTCTAAAGGTCTAAAACCTAAACCCCACAACAACCAAAAATATACAATAATATTAAGGAAGTCTATGCTTCTTAGTTGAATACTACATTGGATGGAACTGTTTGTCTGTTTGCTCATTTTTGTATAAGAAAAAAGATAGTTATCAATATTGTTTTTATTTGTATTTTTATTTCACATTTTGTGATGTGAATTTGTGTGCTTAAATTATTTTTTCTTACAAATTTTAGGTCAAGGAAATGGCGGCGTAGTAATGAAAGTTCGTCACAAGTCCACTGGCCTCATAATGGCAAGGAAGCTCATACATTTGGAAGTAAAACCAGCCATAAAGAAACAGATAATTAGAGAACTAAAAGTACTACATGAGTGTAATTTTGCTCATATAGTGGGCTTCTATGGGGCTTTCTATAGCGATGGGGAAATATCAATCTGCATGGAGTACATGGATGGTGGATCGTTAGACTTGATATTGAAGAAAGCTGGCAGAATTCCTGAGTCAATTTTAGGTAAATTTCTTTCACTTCAATAATTTCATTGCATAAAAACTAGGCTATTTTTGTAATCCCGTTTTTACTTCATATATCTACATATATTTGGGATATTGTAATACTGATTCTTTTGTTTAATGTTGTAATTCTTCCCAGTGGCATGTGACTTTTTTATATAACTTTGGTTGCTATAACCGATGATAAAAATTTATGCTAAGTGCCACATCACATTCTTGGCAGCACTTATTGGAAACATTGATTAGTATAAAAATCTATTTGTACTTACATTACAATATTTATTCCATAAATAAATTGGAAATAAATAAATCTTATGTGGTTGTAAACTAGTTGGTCTACGCGACTTCCGCTTCATAAAAACTATTTTATCCTGAAAAGGAAAGATCTTTCGTCTTCATAGTTCAAGCTGAATCAGTATAGTATTTTTCTGATGTAGATTCATGTTGACTAAAATTTTTTCTTATAGAAAAAAGCACGCCTTTGTTAACAAATTATACTATGTAATGTTACCATGAAACTGTCAATGTGCAATAAAGAATATATCTATAGTCATCAAATCATAGGAGACTCATTTTTCCAAAGTTATGTAAAAATTATAATACACATAATACACTTGACAGTTTTAATCATGCAAAGAGTAACCAAACTCATATTTACAACATTAGTATAGATTAAAAATGCATTCAATGTCTAATCCTACAGACCTCAATATGGTGCCAACATATAAATTATTAATATATTTATCAGGAACAATAACATCCGCAGTCCTTAAAGGGTTAAGTTATTTGCGCGACAAGCACGCGATCATGCATCGTGACGTGAAGCCGTCCAATATCCTCGTGAATAGCAATGGAGAAATCAAGATTTGTGATTTTGGTGTTTCGGGACAACTTATAGACTCAATGGCGAACTCCTTCGTCGGTACCAGGAGTTATATGTCGGTATGTATTTTTATTAATTTGATTAAGTGGAGATTGTAAAATTGATGTTTTTTACATTTTTTGGTATGTAATAAGATATACAGAACAGAAGTTAAAAAATATACTAACAACTCGATTTAGAGTTAATTTACATTTGGTTGCACACGGCTAAAAACACAGATCATGTGAACCGCCTCTTAGATATAAAAAGTATGCTGGGCTGAATCAGAATAGTATTTTTTCCTTTATCATACACTTTTTTGTTTAAAAAATCTTTTTTGTTTTGTTTGTCGCGTGACGACGTTTACGACCTTCATTTTCTAAACTTTGGATGAATTTACATTGTACAAATAATGAAAGTTATAATTTTAAAGGTTTGGAATATGTATCTCATTAATACTGTTTCGGGATTACTGTTTCGGGAGACTGGATTACATGCATTTGCATATTTCAGCAATTTTTTTTGGGAAAATTGCATATTTCAGCTAATTTTGTCGTTACTAATGCAAATTTCACCTAAAAATCAAGAGCACAGCAACTTTCCCAGAAAATTGCAAACATTTTTCATTTAATACTCGTATTTCTATAACTCCAATTTCAAGGTCTATGTGAATAAAGTTCAAGTAAGTTCAAACTTATGCAACGTGGCTTATGTAAGGCTTCTAATTTTGCATCATAATCACTGGGAACTTTAAATAAAAGTAAATTTGTAGATTCATGATGACTAAAATTTAACTTTTTCTTGAAACCAGTTTATGTAACTTTGTTACGCGTCAGATTACTTGCTCTGCAGGGGAGGGTTTTTTCTTTGTCCGGTGTTAAAAAAATAGTTATTTGGGAGTCCTTTCCATACGGTACTTTTTAATTTAGTACTAAACCAAAAAGAAAATTAAAAAGTAAAGCTGGAAAAAAGATATACATAGTTTAAAATTCTCGAAAATTATATATTATGTGTGCAGATTTTTATGGGCTTTACTAAGCTGGAGTGAATTCATCACCTATATTATATTGTAGCATCATACTTTAATCTGCTTTAAACAATCTCAACCATTCTACATTAGATAAATTACCATAATAAACAGTGAGTAATTGCAACAATGTCATAGTTTAAAATGTTCATTTTGTCATCTTATAACTAAAATCTTTTAAAGGTCATGGTAACCATTTTATTAAAATTACATTGTTATTGAAATGAAATATATTTAAGAAAACATATTGCTTTTGATACGTTTTGCTTTTTTAGCCTTTTGCTTTTGCCTTTAGCAGGTTTAGCAAACGCAATGTCTTGATGGAAAGTAGTACTATCTCGTATAAACATTTGCGGAATCAAAATGAGTCACAAAAACGTTGCCGGCTAATGAAACAAGGGATAAAAGGGAATATGCGATAAGAAAATGAAATGAGGATTAGGCCTTTGACTCTGATACTGATATTTTGTTAGAATCCTCTAACTTTTCTCTATGTTTCATGGACTGTTGCTAACACCTCCCAATTTTAATTGTTTTTAAACCTTAATCCTGGATCATATATCATCTTGGATGACACTACAGCCAGAGCATCTCCAAGGCACACACTACTCAGTGCAGTCAGAAATCTGGTCTCTGGGTCTATCGTTAGTGGAGATGGCGATTGCAATGTACCCATTAAGCTCCATAACCTTCTCCCTAATAGGAGAAGAGGCCTATGCCCAGCAGTGGGATACGTACAGGCTGTGTTACGTTACGTTTATGTACAATTAATGGGACTATTTTGAAGATGTGGTTCGGTGTTTGCCTAGTTACGGTTTGTTGATGTCAAGATAAGGGTCATGGCAATATATTATATTATGAAGAGTTAGAATAGGGTGATGCATAATGAATAGTTCTACTATTATTCCCTTCTAAACTATTTTTAACAGTACATCTATTCCATTACATACCATCTATACCATATGTTATTTGTTATTCCAGCCAGAGCGTCTCCAAGGCACACACTACTCGGTGCAATCAGACATCTGGTCTCTAGGTCTGTCGTTAGTGGAGATGGCAATTGGAATGTACCCAATACCGCCTCCTGATGCGAAGACCCTGGCTGCTATGTTCGGTGGCCAGAATGAGGATCATTCACCTGGTCAAGTGAGTTCAAGTTGCTATTTTTATAGTATTTTGGTTGATTGTAATTCAAACAATACAATTTTTAGTAGAAGTGTTATTCTTATTAGTATATGAAAAAAATCATTGATTAAAAATGACTTTTTTCATACAGATGTAATAAGCATTGTAATTTTTTTCTCTTTTCAAGCTGTATAAATACATTTTACTTTGTTTATTTTAATTTCATACTTTGGGGCTGACTAACTAGTTCTGTTCACACATTTAACTTACTATCAGTTTAACTGTATGTCAGTTGTTATTATTAAAATTAAATTTATGTACAGCCTGTACAAAAATTTTTAGGTTTTAGTAAATTTATTTAAATGTCACATTTTTATTTATTTACTAGTATTTAGTTATTGTTTTTTTACTTGGTTGTTAGTCTATCTATTATTTATTACTTTATTTTAGTTTTATAAACAAAATAATTTTATACCAAATAACGTACCTTTCCAGGCTCCGAACTCACCACGCCCGATGGCAATATTCGAACTACTCGACTACATAGTGAACGAACCACCCCCTGAGTTACCACCGGGGCTGTTTTCCGACGAGTTCAAGGACTTTGTGGACCGCTGCCTCAAGAAGAACCCGGACGAAAGAGCCGACCTTAAAACGCTTATGGTAATATATTTAATATGTCTGTTTTATGGAATGTTTGTATTCATTTATTATATCAAATATAAATAAACAACAACAAATAAAAAAGACAAAACTGTACATCATGAGCGAAGTAAAATTTACTTAGGCTGCGGCAGGAGGTTTGAAAATAAATATGAATTACTTAGAAAATATTTAATCATAGAAAACTTAATTATTACTTATTTACAAATTAAAACTATATTAATATGTTATTACACACATTAAAATTTTCTTTACGTGAAAATTTCTTTTTGCGTACAATATTTCAGGCTTTTTTGGAAAAACAACATTTTATTATTATTACAATTTTTTTACTTCAATCTAAAGAATATTCTAGACCTAATAAATAAAGTCTAAAACGAAAACAAAAAATAATATTAAAAATATGTCTCTAAACTAATTGTATCCACTGTACCCCCTCTCCCCAGAACCACACGTGGATCCGCGCGGCGGAGGCGGAGAAGGCGGACATCGCGGGCTGGGTGTGCAAGACCATGGACCTCATGCCCTCCACGCCCAACTCCAACGTGTCTCCTTTTTCTTCATAAGCTGCAAGAAGTGCATACTTTCATCAGCGAAAAAGGGTGAGTTTGTGTTAGTAAAAAGTTACTGCTAACTCGCTGGATTCCCAGCAGTAGCGGTTAGAAGAGCTAAAATGAATTGCATTTTAGCCCTCCGTATGTATAGCAAAAAGATAATCGTTTTAAAGATATGCACAGAAAGAACCTATTAATAAAGGTTTATAAGTTAAAAAATACCCATAATTGTGTAACAAATAGGAACTATGACTTAAAATGTTTTGAAATTATTTGATCATTCCTTAAGTTAGTATCTATTATTTTTCTAAAAATTTCAATATAAGTGTACCAATTATTAATAAAACTTGCTCATCTAATAACCTATTTAAAAAGGTATAAAAGTTGACATTATTTATGACGAGTATAATATAATAATACTTTTAACTTGCCCAAGTATAGCAATACTTACAAGCGCGTTAATAAGTAGTTGATGGTAAAATGAAATAAATACCTAACACAATATATTTTTTATTCAATTTTTAAACATCTAGTTTAACATGACTCCCTCGACTCCAAATACAGGTATCTGTTTCCGAACTTCCGTTTCCGTAATACATGATGAAAATAAAGTCCTCATTTGCTCAATTAGATATAATTTTTCTCTCAAAATGTGAAAAAGCAACTTGAAAATTGCTATACACATACCATTCACCATTATACGTTTCCAACATGCAGGTCAAAACATTTCCCAAGAGAGAGCAGGCGAGACAATCAGCGAGGACGCTGGCGCGGAGGAGTAGCTCGAGACGAGACCGGAACAGGATGTCAACTCTAGCCATTACCCTACCACCTAGAGACGTGATGTATCACTTTATATGTGTCTTTTCCGTTTAAACCTAAATATTACGTAACACTTATCTGATCACTTTATATAGGGGTCTTTTTTTGTGGCTGAATATTATGTAAGAATTATAGTGCCTGTTTACCCCTGTCGCCCCCCTGATGGGTTTTGAATATTGGTTTATATATTTGTAAATTTTCGATTTTAATTTATGAGCAACAGTTACGTAATTATCATTCAGACCCTACGCCCTAGGTGCTTACGTAATATTTGTATGGCCCTATCTTTGTCTTCATCTTTGATAGATTTGTCTTCGAGACCTCGAGACAACTCTCTCAGAGACCGTCGATGTCATTCTGTATTTAAATGATGAAAATTATGTGTGAAAAGTTGATATATGTTGGTCATATTATTCCTTTTACTACAATGTTATATGACGAATGTATTTTTTGTTCACGTCTCTATTATCGTAATTCCTATAGAAAATCAATATTTGTCCTTTGATAAACAGCGTGATTAAACGATAAAAGTGAAAATACAATTTTAGAAATCGGCAACTTAAGGTGTTTTGTAGTTGTACAGTTAAAAGCAGGGATTTATAATCTGTAGACACGTGACGCATCTCAACGTTTCCGAATCATATACCGGTTATATGATATCACGAAATATCACAAATGCGTTAAAACAGTGTCTGAGATATATAGGGTGTGACTAAAACATAGTGCATTCGGGGATGAACTAATCGAGGGGTTTTTGGAAACTACTAATCGATTAATGGTCAAGTAGAGTTGATTTCACTAGTCGCAAGTCGAAAAAAAATGTTAGTAGTGTTTTGACATATTTTTCTTTGCTGAAAGTGCGTAATTCATGTCAGCTGATACTTGTTATTTAAATAGTAACGATGCCATCCGCATCGGAGCGTCGGAATACTCAAATGGCTGCGTTCACTCGCAGGCATGGGAGCGTTCCGACACTCGAAATGAAGTCATCTAGTAACCTGTAAAATAGAAAACATTTTTTAGAATACACGAAAAAAAAATGAGAAAAATCAAAAAATAAAATTCGTAGATATCGGTCCTTATTCTATATTTGACGTGATGCACTTATACGTTTGGTTTGTTTTTTTTTTCGCTTCGTTTTAGTGAACCCGCCTTTTACCTTCCCGAGCACTTAGATTAGGCATTTGCTACTGCGATGATTGCGCTGGAGTGAGTGAGAATGAGAATTCTTCATATCCGATCTCTATTGAAATCTTAGCGCTTCCATACATTGTCGTGGTTTATAATATTCATAATGCACCTTATCCCCGCATGTTTTAGGTTGTTTTTCGCTTGGTGGTCGCTATATTTTGCCCGGTCTTCCCGTTTAGAGCATTAGTTTTCTTGTGATAATTTACGTATATGCATGCTAGATTGTGAAGTGTTTTGGCTTTTCACTAAGCATTTAATAAATATTAATGCTACGAAAGTAAAGATTTGTATTACATAAGAATATGTAGTTAGTTTTATGTTAATGACTATGTAAGTTGTGACTACATTTTTATATGATATTTTGAAACGATTTGTTGATCTTGTTGGTTGATCTATATGCTTACTAGGTCGAAGCATATGTAATAGTTTTCCCTTATTTTTTGGTTTACGTCAATATTATACATGGTTTAATTATTTGAATTTGTTTAGAAAAAGACGTAATAAGTAACGAAACTAAAAATTGAATTCCTTTGTTTTTGTCAAGTAAATAATAATGGGCTATTTGACAGTATCAAAAGTAATGATAAATCTACTGCCATCTGCATATATTCAGACTTAAAAGCAATCTACGTTAATAAATATCAAAATTTTTCATGAATTGAAAAAGTTGAAATAAAAATAAAAGCGGTTTGTGCATCACAAAGATGCATAAGATTCCCACAACGCAATTTGAAATGGATTTTAGAAAGTAGTCAAATAGCCCATTTTGTGATTACTTTAAATGTATATTATGATCACATTTAATTTAAGCGTTCGTATTAATTATTCGATTATTGTTATTATAATTTGAAAATTAAAAAAAAGTAGTATTTTTTAAATGTTGTTAATGTAATTTATATATTTCGCTTTTCTGATTGCATTTATAAACATTTCAAGCGAAATAGCAACGGTTTCGTAATAGTGATAAATAATATTATTAAGTAATAAATGGTTCTTATGGTAGGGAGTTTTTTCCATGAACTACTACTTTATGTGACATTAGCTATATTATCGAAATTATAACTTATATTTTCGTAATATTATGTAACGTTTAGGTCAATATTCAGAAGACTCAAGTACCATTTGGTGACATTAGGACGTATTCAAATTTTAATATTTCTATATTATGTATCTTTTTTTGTTTAGGTAGAAATTTTATTTACGATTTTTAGATATGACGGAGCTTAAAACATTTAAGGTTTTAAAATATTTATCGTCGTTTACGCGAGTCGTGAATTATTTTTATATTTTCATATAAACTAAAAATTATAAATGACACCGCATGAATGTTAGGTTTTAAGAATATAATATGTATTATATTAAATACAGTAGCGTGAATTGTCATGTTACAGTTTGTTTAATGAAATGTACGCATTTGATCGCTTTTGCGTATAAAAGAACTTAGACTCCTGACTTGTGATAAACATGCCACAATAGTTAAAAGACAAAGAGAAATTTTGAATTTTGTAGCATTTAGGCTGGTTCAAAAACATTTTTGCAAACCAAAATACTCGCCGAAATTTTAAAAAATGTATTTCATGCAATTATTTGATATTAATTATATTGTTAATTTTTTGTTAATGAACGATATAATTAATTTTTCAAATGTAATATTTTCTGTTTTTGTTTGCATATCATGGATTTTAATGATTAATAAATATTTTTTAAACTTTGTTTCATAAAAGCTAGTACTCAGATATGTATTAGATTTCAGTATGTAAGTTATTTTTCAATATTAAGCCAATCATTTAACTTTAATAGTCTTATATTAAATGGTATGTTCGGTAAAAATTCGATTATATTTTATTATGGTTCACAACAAAAAGAAATATATTATTAGTTATCAAAATAGTAATTTTATGTGAAATATTTTTTTATAATATCAAAAGAAATCGTATCTATCGTAAGATTCTTTTTGTAAGGAACTAGTTACAGATGAAAAATGAACACCAATAATGCTTCATATATATAGAATTATATATAGAATAAAAATCTTCAAATTATTTGCAAATGTTTAATTTCAAAAATGTATAAATTGATAATTCCACCATTCACAATTTAATCATGATAATGGCCTAGCTATGCTTAACGAGCGATGTTGTTTTTATTATTATTGTACTGCGATGTTTTATCATTTTTATATTAAAATTGTAAAAATTCATTAATTAAAACTTAAAACTATCTTATCGTCGTTGGTCAATCTTTCAAAAATTTATGAACAAATTTAAAAACTTTGATCTTTATAATCAAAATTTCAACGGTATTATTTTGTAGTTAGCTTCTTTATTAGGTTAGTTATGTACAAATAAATGTTAATCGAAACCAGAAATGTGTTATTATTAATCCCTGTTTTTTCCTTTACGTTGGGAAATGTGATTACGCATTCCAACCGATGTGAATTCAAATGATAATGTGATTTAGTTCGATCACAGGTCTGATTCACGAAACTTAAATGATCTGAACTATGCGCATAACGCTGTGCAACAAAAGATAGGTATCTATTTATAAAAGTCGAAATTACTTCAACGGACATGTGCAAATGTTAATTCGACTCGTGTACAGACATTCCAAGTTGTTTGAATTTAGCTATACAATACATCTTAAACAGACCATGTTTAAAATGTCTTGCAGCCTTGTTGATGTTTTGATGAGCTTGTCAAAGTTAGTAATGAGAACAGATTTTTACCGTGAACGTATTTATAATATAGATATCATTTAGTGGGATATTAAAGATGATGCCTTGAAAAACTCATCCGAACAGAATAAAGGCTAACGATTTTTAGGGATTTTTTTTTATAATAGAAAATCGCAGTTCCGATCACAGATTCTGAAAGAGCACACTGCAATTTTTTAAACAAGAATTTTCAAAAGCAAAATATTGTCTGCCGTCAGACAATATTTTTGTTTTGAAAATTTTTGTTTTTTAATAATATTGGTTTTTTCTAAAAAAATGAAAATTTTTTTTTTAGTTTCCCAAATATTAAGCTTTAAAATGTAAAATATTAAAACCTAATATCTCGGATCAATATAAAAGGAAATTGTTTTTAGGGATTTTAATAAACCGTTTGCGTCGAAAAATGTGAAAAAATATACGATAATATTATCAGGTTAATGAATTTAAAAGAAATTAAGTACAACTAGGCTTTTATACTTATCGAGGAAAAGTTGATCAAAAACTTGGCTGCACTTTTTATTTAGTACCTATGAAAATATCTATTTAATTGAAAGCAATAACTTAATAACAAGACATAGTTAATAGATAATTTAACTACCTACCTATACAGTTATGTTATATGCCTGAAACACAATTATTATCGGACACTAATTACATTAGAGACTGATGGACGTGACTTAACAATCTACCTACATATTGTATCAAATGTAGGTAGTCAGACATACCTATAACTTTCGCCAAATTCTGTTCGGACAAGGTCAAGTTGCCAGTTTACTTACTCACAATTTTCACATGAATATCTGACACTCGTATGTACCTATATATCCAATAGGCTACGTGGATTAGGCTCCTTTTCAAGGAGAGCCAACAGTGGGACATTTACATCTATAGAATCTTTTGTCCACGGCTCCGCGCCTCGACCGAGCGGTTGCCTTTTATCGCTGTAGTTCGTCCCTTGGGAATAGTTCAATTTACCGAAATAAAATAGATACTATTATTTAATCTGACGACCGCTCTGGTGTAATGGTGCTGAATGCGCTATTAACGCCGGTGGTCGCGGGTTCGATTCCCGCGCGGGGCGGATGTTTGTATTTATATAAACATTCGTTCCTAGGTCTGGTCCATGTGGGTGTCCCACCGTGCCTCGGAGAGTCACCTGATAACGATCGTAATTCATAGTAAACTGTACTAAATGGTTACTGGCTTTCCCTCTGGGTTGCGGAGGTCAGACGGCAATCGCTCTGCATAAAAATCAATAAGAAGATTCTGAATAATTCAACTCGTCATTTCTAAATGGGTTTTAGAGATTGGTTATTTTTAACCACCTCTTTATCACATTTCCTTAAAAATGATTAAGAGAAGATTTAAAACATTTTTGTTTTAGCCGTGAAATGTAAGAGACAGGTATACTTAATACTTAATGAATTCGTAATTATAATTTAAGAGGAACAGAAAATAGGTATTTTCTTGCTAAAAGACGTCTTGCAAATGTCTTAAATTAACATTTAGAAACTTGATTTCGCTTTGTAACACCTTTTCTTACTCAAAAATGAATTATAATTATTCAAATATACTTACCTAAAATGAATTTCAAAAGTACCGCAATTAAAACACAAAAATATAAAGCTATGATACAATGTTCTTAATTTATGAAAGTAGAATTTCACATGAACAATATAACAACCCAAACTCTATATCCACAATACATAAAAGTTAAAACTGTCTATTTGTAGTATCAAAATAACAACTTATTAGGTACATAATGAGTAGCTATTTACATGACACTGAAAACTGAAACATTTTTTTTTATTTATGTCCGTCCTTCCGTCTATTCGTCCGTCTGTATATCTGTCTGTTTCTTCATTTCCTTCTAGTAAATCTCCGGATAATATTAGGCGTAAAATTGGTTACTTTTATTTTAGAAGTGGTATTAGGGTTTCGAGAAAAATAATTAAAACCCATGAAATTATCTTAAATGGATGAAGTTGCGATGGATGATGTAGTAGCTTGTCCATACATAGATACAGATAAATTAAATTGAAGTGTGTGTTTGCGTTATCAAAATAACTACTTTTAACTTTTTATGAAACGCATATAATTTTTTACACGATGCTTATACCAAAACGTCAATTTACAAAAAATATATATCTGTCTGTCTGTTTGTTCCGCTTATATTTATCCAGCACGGCTGGACCTTTCCGGTAGACAGCTGATGATGATGATTTGGCTTCGGCAGGAAATATAAAATATATGAAATTGTGTCACGTGAATGAAATCACAGGTAGCAACTAGTAGAAAATATATAATTTCATTATATCCTGCTCGAGCAGGCGGTAAGCGCGGAATGTCCGGGATAACACACGATAGGTCGCGGTCGATCGCCCGCTGCCGTGATAGCGACGCTTGGCTTACTGTATTGCAATACCGGTTGAATGGTAGTTTATGTTAGTTACTGTTGAATTTATTTATTATGTCTTTTCGAAGTCCATTTAAGTTCATCTCCCGGTTATATTCGCACTTTTTCAGGGTGGGGACATCCTAATTACTTATCGGTATGAAGTATACTCTACGATTTATAGCTACCGAAAATACATTTACAACATAAATAAAAACTAAGAGTGTCATATAGGCGGAACTAGAAAACCTTTTAGATTTGAATTATTTTAATTTTTCTTTTCCAAGATCATTTACAACACGAGCTTCACATCTCTGCACTGAAGCAGTATCTTAAGGACAAACCGTTAAACAAACAAACGAAAAATTATGCAAAATTGTTAGTATCTAATGGTAGTCTAATTAAATTAAGCAGACTAACTTTAAAAGTAGAAAAATAAGTAGAAAATGTCTTGTTGAACATTCCGAGCAACATAAACACCGCAATAATACTAAAAAGTTTTATATCGAAGGCGTTTTTATTCCGACTCCATGACGGCTGTATCACGAACGATCATTTACTTTTACGACTTTTACTAGCTCTGTTTCAGAGATATAGTCGTTTTTGTTTCGTACAAAAACAATATAAGATAGACGACATGTATGAAAGTCTCGGTTATATTTAATAAAACCCATATTGATAGTACTAATTAATTGTAAGATTTAACTGATGAGTTAATAGTAAGATATTCAATATGGCGATAGAAAAAAACATACTCTCAGGGTTGAGACGTCAACCCTGATATTTATGGTATATTACCCGACTCATCAGACGTTGTCCCGTACCTGGTACCATTCTGAATTTTTTCTTCTCCGTAAGAACCATCCTTCAAGGAATATCCTAAAAAAAATGTTAAAATCGGTTTGCCATTCGCGAGTTACTTATACCCTTAGGAACATTAAGCTACTCATTTTTATTATGTAAATTTTAGAAATAACCAATTTACGCAACTTACTAAAGTAAATACAAAACTGTGAAGTCGCCACGAAATTGCTGAAACATTCAGTGGCTAATCTAATTCTATCCCATACTTTAAATTGTGAGATTTTGGGGAATTATCATCACGAAAAAATTATTATTGCAGTAATTTTTTTAGAGTACATAAGTTGTGTTTTTTTTAGATAAGTTATCTTCTGTCCCTAATATTCAAAAGTGTCGGTATACTATTTTTTTCTCTGAAATGTATTAAACTCCTTTTCTAAATATATGTATATTTATTCTTTATTAATAACGTGAAGGATTGAAAGGATCTTAAAGATCTTTTCCTTGTTAGTTTTTGATGCGAGGAAGGAACGGTGGTAGAAAAACGATTGAAATTTTGCGTATAGACTTTCTTAGACGTGGTTCATGATTTTATCCTCATTTGGGTTTCTTACTTGCCTGTTACTGTTCATTCTTATGATAATAGTATGGTGTTTAACTCTACTTTCAATAACCTTAGGAAATAGAAGGACATGAAATAGAGAAACGAATAGTTAGTTTCTTGAGTTAATTTTGTTACCTTTATTTAATTTTATTAATAAAGATAGCATTAGTCCAAAGAATTGATTTTTTCCAATAAATTTTGATGGAAAATCATTTTGATTTGCCAATATCTAGCCAGTGCTTATGTGAAACATAATGTTGTGGGAATAAAGAAAATACGTAGAAAAATCTAATAATAATATGCACGCTACTAGCTATGTTAGTAAAATATAAAACAAGCAAAATATTGGGTAAATTTTTAATCAAACACTTTATGATTACGAGCAATATCGCGAATCTAGAAACAAAAGTTTTCGCTTTACTAAAACGTGATACGAAATGCTGGCAATTAAGGAATACAGCGGAATGTATAACAAATTGAAATTAATGTCCGCGATGAACAAATGAAAATTGTCCGAATGTTAACGTTGATGAATTGCACGTATCTGCAGGAGTCGGCGAATTTCAATAATACCGCTTTTCCACTTTGAGCAAATGGTCGCTTTGTGTGATTAATAATTTTGTTTCTGTATCGTTGTGTTGCTATAGGATTATGTTTGCGATAAATGATTATTTTGAAAAGTTTTATGTAGTAATACATTGACACTTCAATATATCAATCTTCAATATTATATGGCTCCAAGCTGTTATTAACACAAATGTTGTTATAAGTTTGATATCCATGTTATTGAAATAATTTTTATTTTTGTTTTATTCTTAGTACGTATACAATACATTTAGTACTAAAAACGTACGATAATGTTTTCTCGTGTAAAATTTGGTATTCCACGAAGGCGGTGAAGGACGGTAGTTTTAAATTTATACACAGAGTTTATACAATAGTTTTCGGGAAATTCGTAAACTTTATAGTTTTATAACAGTTTATTCTGGTTTATGCTCGAAACTTATAAACAAACACTTATAAATTCCGAAACTAAGTTTTTATAGTCTAAAGAAGCAGTAAAAGAGGCGTAAATGTAAATTTTGGAAATTTAATGGAAATTTAATCTTATTTAGGTAAATGTTACTCGTAGTGCGGTCTAGAATTGCGTTTAAAATTAGGTGTAAGTGAATTGACATTTTCGATACTTGGTTTTATCATTTTTGGGTATTTGTAAATTAAATTGTTGTATTGGATATGTTTTTTTTAGAATAGGTAGGTACTATATAAAGAAATAATGTAAGAGGTCGACTTCTTTTCAATTTTTTGGTATTTTTTTAACTCTGAATTGGTACAACAAAAAATTGTATGTTTTTGTAGATTTTTGACAAGACTCTATAACGCCAGAAATATTTTTGAAACAATTTTTAATAATTAGGCTTAAAAATAATATTGTCTCAACTTTGGAATTCAATACATACTCAATTGAGCCTAAATCCACATAGAATTGTAATGGAGTTGTATTTGAAATAGATATTAAACAAGGATCTATCCGGGCTAAGTTAAACAAGATAAGTTTCAACCCAATCACGCGCGTTGTGTTGGAAAAACTTGTTTCGATGTTTTGAGTTTAGTAATATTTTTAAAAGTTTTGCAAAGGAAATAATCTGCCATAAAATTGAATATACTTATAACAGTGAAGGCAATAAAATAGTTAAAAATTGTTTCGAAATATACGTAGAATCTGGCCAGGTCGAATTATGATTGATTTGATATTTCATCTTTTGAAAAATAGTCGAAAGTAATGCGAACATCTTTTTTATTTTTTTTTTAAGTACAGTTTAGTATGGTTTTCTATTATTTAATTTTTGGTTTTTGCATTTTTTTTATAGGTAAGTTGTATATATTGTGTGTTAGAATTGTTTGTTGATTAAAAATGTAAATTGGTACATAACAAAAATATTTATATTTTTACTACATATTTTAAAAGTCATTTAGTCCAATTAAATGTTACATTTGAAAATTAAAAATTTTGTTGATAACTAAAGCTTGTATGTAAAAATTGTATTTTACAGAGTCGTTTAGAGCGTGAACTACGTTTGCATTAGTGAACATGGAAAAACGTTTTATGTGCAGTCGGAATTTAATGTAATTTCAACAATTGTGAAGTTTATTTATTAGGAAAATTAAGGGTTACCTTAACTTATCTAACGTGTACCTACGAAATGCTCGAATAAACATATCTATTCGTTTACACTCTCTGATGCACAATCAATAAAATTCAAAATTCAATTCATTTCAAAGAAACAAACAATAACATATTTCCACTTTAAAAAATTAGTGTATAAGAATAACACATATGTTACTGTCACTAACATACAACGCGATCGAAGTCAAGGCGGAGGCTGATCCCGTATAATTATTATGAATCCATCATACGGAAAATATGTGAACTGAAAGTAAAATAAAATGAAATCTGTGCTAAGCTCCTTTGTATAATAAAACATCTTCTGTTAATATCAAGACTCGTTATTGAGTTATTTTTTTAATTAGTTGTTCTCTTTTCTCATTCAACAAAGCTTTTAAAAGAGCAGTCTTTTAAACTCGGCTAAATGGTTTCTTATCGTCTTTGTGCTTCGTTGAAGTTTCAATCTGCTCATTTAAATATTACTTTATTTTTATTAAATCTGCCTTTTGATTGTTAAAAGAATATTATTATGAGTAATGCTTTACTACACAATACGACATGGTATTCTCTTCCCGCAATTTTTGTCCGAATAAAAAATATCACTAACATCCTTTAACATTTTACACTTAAAAACTTAGGTCATTGTATTGAAATTGTGCCTGTCGTAACTACTCCTCTAGTTTTCGTAAAAAGTGTAGGTACACAGTTTATGATTCACGTATTTAATTTATGATGTCGCCCTTACAAAATTTATTATAGAACCAAAGAAATCGCTCCATATATCCAAACTTACGATCTCTTGCTTTTATAATATTAGTAAGATAAGATAAATAAAATACAATTACTATATCTCTTGAACGATATTTCCTCACGATGGCGCCTGTAGGTATGCGTACGGCTATCTCGTCTATACTCTGCAGAGATGAGCTGGTTTTGGATGGATTCCAAATAACATCCGATATGATACAAAATCTACGCTATTATACAAATTTGCATATCTATGTAAGTATCCACGTTTCATCTTTCTTAGTAACTGTTATACATGTCGCAGTCATCTTGTTGAATCCGCTATTCAATTGAATGACTAGGCCTAACGTTAGGCACTCAACGTCCAACTAGTTAGCTGATTGAAACATAGCTCTTTCAATATAGCGGACGTAATCAGTCAGGTTATTGTAATTTAGTTTTGTAGTCGTTTTTGAGTAGCACGTAAAAATGTTTTAAAATGCGTAAATTTCTCCTAAAACCTGATAAATACTCCCGATAAACTATTTTTAAGCAAAACCGAATCAGTAATCCTAACTCTTTGCGATATTGTCACACCCATAGAGTGTTTTTGTAAGCCGGAAGCGCGGAGGGGGAGCAACCTCCGTATGCCGTAACGAAGCGCAGGCACCGTGCGAGGCGGAGCGGCCGAGGCTGCGGAGGTCAGCATGGATGCCTGTGCTTTGTTACGCGAAGGCGGTGAGGCTGCTCATCCCGCAGCGCCGGAGACGCTCCAGGGCGAGTTTTTATTTAAGAAAATGTGACGAATAAGTATACATTTTTTTTACTTTACATTAAAACATTTTTTACTGACCAAAAATAAAATTAAAACTTCCTGCTTAAATATATACTATAATAAAGTCAGCTATAACTCATTCAACGACTACGCTAAATGACGTTTAGTCTAGACGTTGAACGTTACGTTAAGCAACTTGACGAGTTGTCGTTTAGTTGTTCAATTGAGTAGCGGATTCAACTAGATGACTGCGACATACATATTACCTACTGCTTTTATTAATGCGAAAGTTTCTGAGCATCAATTAATTAATCTTTGATATTTGTTACTCATTTGCATAAAAATATTAGAGATTTTGATACATTTTTTGCTACATATTGTGTAGCTTATAGCAAATAACATAATTATAGGCAGTCGCGAGTGGGAGCTTATTAGGCAATACTAAAATCATAAAACCACAGATTTTTCATAATTTGATTGGTCGAGATGTATTAAATTAGTATGATTTCATCAATTTTAGTAAGAATAGTGAAGATAAAATGTTTATGAAGAAGACTATAGGCTATATAATATCACGCTCTGTTAGACCTCATACCCTTGTTTACTTACACCTGTCCGTCAATCTGTCAAATTGAAAGACAGGAAAAAGGGCCATTTGAAAGCGGCGTCCAGTTGTTTGCTTTTTGTTTGCTTAGAAATAGTTTATTTTATCTGTTATTTATTCGAATTTACGAATTCTATTGACGCATTGAACGAAAACTTTCTAACGTAATGTGTTTAGGGCGTTTCATTCATTCATTCCGACGGTCCCTTGATTCATTATTCACCAGCTCATCGCTTCGCGTCCAATTCAGGCCTTTTGAGGTGTATTGCTTTTTTCACAGATAAATTATTATCATAAGATGATTGTGAGGTGTGTCTGTAGGAATAGTGTTTCTGACGATGGGTAATCTGGCTATATATTTATATTATTTATCACGTTTGTGTTTGGCATATTTGATACATTTTATATTATTTCATATGGCAGTAATATATCACAGCTTTATTGGCAGAGCTGTATAATATGTGTAATTGTATGTCATAGTAAGACTAGAACTTATATTAGAGTATAATAAAAAATAACATGTCGATGTAGGAAAAGCATAAAAAAATGACATACATTGGAGATTGGAAGATAAAGTGTGAATGTTTTAAAATGTTTTGCAGTGATTTTTATTTTATCTATTTCATTAAGAATTTTATTTATTTTATTAAGAAAAAAACATTCATAAATGGTGCCAGAATTATGGGTAAAACCGCATTCGATTAACAACGCCTTAAATTCAACAAAGAGATTCTTTAGAGAGAGAATTAAAAGTAGTTAAATTAAATTGTAATGTAAGATAAACATAAATTGTGAAACTTGTGTAACTTAATTTAAGTAAAATTAAAATTAAAGTAAATTAAAATTTCATTAAGATAAAGAAACTGAAAAATCCTTTAACACTTCTCGCTGCAGCGCTCGAATCTGCTGGTTGATAGATGACCGGTTTTATGGTCGACATATTTCCAAACGTATATAGTCTTACTCTTCAATTTTACTGTTTCAACTTGTGTTCTTGCCCTTAATGATTTAGGTCCCAACTAAATTTTTAAGTAGACTTTTACAAGAAAGAAGCTGCAATTTAAAAGCCTTATTACATCATATTTTTCAGTTTTATCACCCGTTGTAGTAGAGAATAGTCCAAACAACAGTTTAGGATTTTTTGGTTTATTTTATCATGTTAAACGAGTCCCTCCAAAATTTACTTTCAAAAGTACGTGAAGATAAGAACGCAAACAATTATTATTGTCATCGAAATAAGTACATTAAATTGTTTGAATTCTAAAACTTCAGCCTTATTTCTTAAATCATAGAGATTATTTTTGCATGACTCGAAAGGTCTTTATGAATATTTTTTT
>DVXP01000404.1:0-21064 GCA_018235645.1 Junonia grisea | reverse complement strand
CGCAAGCCACGAGCGGAGCAACGCACGGGAGAGGCCGCGGACGTGCTGCGAAAGCGATCCCGCAGCCTCTCCGTTTTTCGTGCTGTGGCGGCCATCGCAGGGGGTTTTAGTGAGTGCAATCTTACATAAACCGGCCTCCCCCACAGGAGTCGGGTATCTATGAAGATTTACCCTAAGTCAAAAAAAAGGTGTCAACTAACACGCGCAAGTGCAACAACAAAGATGTTTACAATCGCTTATCGCTCAACAAATCGGGCGAGGTGGTGGACGACCCGATATAAAGCGACGTGCTAGGCGGCCAGGCGCTTTTTGGACGATAGCACTAGCTCCGTTTACACTTCTTAATTGTGATATTGGTCACTCCTGAATACTTTCTAGTTTAAATCGTTTTCTTATTAATAAATTAGTAAAATTAAAAATCATTTTTAAAGTGTTTTCAGTGAAATTATGCCTGGGGACGAACGTCCGTGTTCACCTATTTTACAAAACGTTTCGGCCTCAGCCGATATATACATATGCGGGTCCTTATATCAGGTACACAACTAGAAAATATAATACTCTTTTTTACCGCTAATGTAATAATAAAATAAAAACGTTTACTCTAATATAAGTAAGAATTTAAGTGGAACGTTCAAATGATTACGTAATAGAGTAAGAAATGCAGCGAACATTTGTCCCCGGGTCAGGTTGGGGAGGGAGGTGTTCCCCATAAATTGGGCAAAACGACGAGATACGGGGCCTAGCTAAATTTCCTTAAGTACGGGCTAACGAGTTACCAACTAATATTGTCGGGTTTATAGTGTGCAGACATGCGAAACGGAACCCGATTTGCATTTATTTGTTTGAGGCTTGTTGGGGATTTTAACTGTTACGAGTATTTGTTAGAACTTCTAGACGGAGGATAATTATTGATATTGCAGGCGTTATTATAAGGGCGATTGAGAATTGGATTTGTGGTGGGTCTTTTTTGTAAAATTAAGTAGTTCGTTTGCGAATTAAGAGTTATGTTTTTGTTACTTTTGGGCGTGTTACTATGTTTGTTTTAACATGGATAACGAATCGCGACGTTGAGTATGTATAATTCTGTATGTTATTTATAATATAGTTAAAATTTATTGAAATCAATAAAATTTTAAGTTCAATGTAACCGAAATAAATAAAAGATTTAAAATATTCAAGACAGTTGACATTGTAGAGCTAACAAATCCATTATGAAATATGAATATTATGCTACCAATGAATACACATGGATAAAAGTGTCTTTCATTTTTAATTAATCAGGCGGAAACAAACATTAAAGCGTCATTTTAAAGATAATTAATAATTAAATTTATTTCACTGCGTGCACTCTTATCAAAAATATCTGCACCAATTTAATCCAGTGTTATTGATACGAAAATCATTTTATGAAGTAAAATTTTCATGAATAAAATCTGCCGGACCAATTTTCATTTTGCAACCATTGAATAAAATATTACAATGCTTTGTGGCCGTGTTCCGGTCTTAATAGTCTCTTAACACGAAAGCAATGTCTCCTTGCATATGTTTTACCTAAATTAGTTGTTAATAAAATGCTTAAGTAATAATTATAGGATCACTTTTTATAAGCGCTTTAAATTGCTTTTAGGTATTGTATATGAAATGTTGTTCCTTTTTTACGCGATGATATACGTTTGCGGCATTTACATAATAATTATTTTATGCTGCTTTTAATTTATTAATTTTAGTAATTTAAAATTAAAAGTAGGCACTATTAAACAGAGAACATTAAACGAATGGCTTTGTTTATTTGTTTACTAAAATCAACTGCGGAAGTACAATAATTTTCAGCGCAACCTGTAGATGTTGGATTGTAAATATATATGGGTATTTTTCAAGACTTTTCTGTTTTGGTCATTGTAATTCCATTCGATCTAATACATTCCCAGCTTGAAATATCGCGCGATACGTGCTGGGAGAGCTGTTTAAGCTGAAATTTCGAAAGCATCACAGATCGCAAAGTGTTTTCAATAAAAATTCAGTCGGAACAGCTAGAGGATGGATACACGGCTAACTGATAAATAGCTCGGACCGACCATACATTGGTAATCCGAACACGCTCGCCGCACCACGATTTATATACAAATGCGTTCAGTGAAGTCGGCCATATTTATTTTTCTGTCCTAATGCGCCTCCTGAAATATTCATGCAGTGACCGCGCCATCCGTCTTTTTGATGTCCCATGTAATATGATGTAATGCGTCGTGTGACAAGCTAGTACTAATGATGGGATAAGAGGTTGTAATAATAAATAAATAAAATATATTTATTTCAAGTTGTCAAACTGTTTTAAAACAGTTTATGGAGTCTGTAAGTTGTATTCCGCCAGAGTTCACAATCTCTCCTCGCTCTACATGCATAACCGCGCCCTAGTAAACT
The DNA here is from genome assembly GCA_018235645.1 of Junonia grisea. Lineage (NCBI taxonomy): Eukaryota > Metazoa > Arthropoda > Insecta > Lepidoptera > Nymphalidae > Junonia > Junonia grisea. The sequence continues at coordinate 18,646 of DVXP01000404.1, read as the reverse complement.
CTAAATTCCAGAAATTATTATTATTTTTTATTTTATTAAAATGAATATTTCTTACGTTTATACAGTTAATAATTCTTCAGTAGCATGATAGTCTAAAGTATAAAGCCAATTAGTTAATGTTTGTTTACACTGATGATATTGAAGGTCATAAATGTTAATAATCCTATTAATTTTATTATAAAGGAAGGAAGACTGTTTGTTGTATTGTCTGTTTGCAAATTGTGTGTTGCAATGTTGTAAATTAATTACTGCATGATTTCGTCTTCTATTCCTATCTGGTTTATTATATGTTATTGACTTATGAACTCTTAACACCGTTTGTAGAACGTAAAGTTGCCTGATTGTTAATATTTTGGTTGTTGAATATAGATTATATGTTGCGCATCCATACGTTTTAAAAAACATTACTTTTAATAATGATCGGTGGGCTCTTTCTAAGTGAATAAGTTGGGTTTTGCAGGTACCTCCCCAGACCGGGATACAATACGTAAGAATTGACTGTCCGAGAGCCAAGTATACTGATTTTAAAAGATCGGGTTGTAGAACGTGACGGAGTTTTTTAAAAACCCATATTAGATTTCTTGTCCTTTTTATTAAATTATCTATTTGTTTATACCAATTGAGATGTTGATCAATTACAACACCTAAATATTTATATTCAGTTACTCTTTCGATATCTAGACAACTACAGTTATTAATATATGGATAGGAGCATGTATGGCATTTTAATTGAAAGTTTTGTGGGGGTTGGGATGGTTTTCTAATCGTAAAAGTTAGGTACTTAGTTTTAGTCACATTTAAAGTTAATAGATGTTGATTTAACCAATAGGTTATTATGTTTAGACCTTGCTCAGCAAATAATTTTGTTTCTTCCCAGGAGTTACCATTAAAGATCAAGGCTGTGTCATCTGCATAAGAGTAGATTTTACAATTATTAATTTTTAGCATTGATAAGTCGTTAATGTATATTAAAAATAGGGTCGGCCCAAGGACACTGCCCTGTGGTACACCATATGTTATTATAGCATCTTGGCTATAGTTATTTTCAATTTTAACACGCTGTTTTCTATATTTTAAGTAACTTTCAAAAAGTGAAAGTGGTGTACCTCGTATTCCAATTTTTTCAAGCTTATTCAGGAGAATAGGAACAGAGACGGTATCAAACGCCTTGGCCAAGTCCAGAAATATGCCTAAACATTTCTGGCCGTTGTCAAGTATTCTTACTACTTCGTTCGAAAGATCTATGACCGCATCTTCGGTACAAATTTTAGTCCGGAAACCATATTGCGAATCAGAAAGTATATTGTGATGTTCTAAGTATTTAATTAGCCTTTTATTGATTAACTTTTCAAGAATTTTAGATAGTGTTGGCAATATTGATATTGGTCTAAAATTTCCAATCACGTCTCTGCTCCCATTCTTGTGAATAGGATGTATCACAGCTAACTTAAAAATATCTGGGAAGATGCCCTTATCAAAACAGGTGTTACAAAGATGTGTTATAATTGGGACAAGAATATGTTTAGCAAGCTTTATAAAATTAGTAGGTATGTTATCCCATCCAGTAGCACAGTTATTCTTTAAATTCAAAAGTACAGATTCTACTTCGGACTCATCAGTATCAACTAAACCGAAAGAATTCGGTAAACCACTAGATGCTGGAAACCTATAAGTAATGTCGTTGTATGTTCTGGTGGATTGCTTATTTATTATATCTTCAGCTAAGTTTTTACCAATTTTTGAAAAGTAGTCATTGACACTTTCTAACGATTCACTTATTAAAGGCTTTATTTTTAATAATTCTGTACAGGCTTGATTTTTTTTAGTTATGTAAGCAATGGATTTAATATTTTTCCACATTTCCTTAGGATTTCTAATAGATTTTTTAAGTTGCGCGCGCTCAAAGTTACGTTTTACTTTTTTCAACAGATCATTACAAAAATTTCTATAGCGTTTGTAAGTTATTTGTAATATATTATCATTTGGGTTCTTTTTAAGTTTATATTGCATTTTATTTCTGTTCTTAATGCATTTAAGTAATCCAGGAGTTATCCATGGTTTTATAATTCTTTTATTTCTAGGTATTTTAGTAGTAATTGTATTATTTTGAATAACAGTAGTAAGTTCATTTAATAACTTATCAGCAATTTCGTTAGGGTTAGATAAAGAAAGTAATGGAGACATATTAAAATTCTCTAGTTGTTTCAATGCTGTATCAGCATTTAAGTTTGAAACGAATCTAGCACACTTATTTTTAATCGTAGGCATTGATGTTAGGCATATAACCACACTCAAATGATCAGTTATGGATGAGTTTAATACCATTACAGCGACTCTTTTATATGCTCGTATCATAGCGTGGTCAATACAACTTACTTCTCTAGTGGGGTATGTATGAGCCGGTAAGATTCCATATTCAGCAAGTACATTCAGATAGTTATGTCTATTTCTGTCAGAACTATTCGCTGATATATTAATGTTTATATCACCAGTTATTATAACATTTCCATAATGCTTAATAGAGTGTAACAATTTACCTAAAGAAACAACAAATTCATCTGCGTTGACAAAAGAAGGTGAACGATAAACACCTAAAATAATTGTGTCATCATCAATCGTAATGGACATGCAAGTGGCATTAACAAGAGAAATTTCTTCTATTTTAATATTTCGGAACCTGTTTTTGATATACACAACAACACCGCCATTTTGATTAATATTGAATTTACTACTATACAAGTTGTAATGATCAATTGTAGGTATGTGTTTTTGTGACGATATCCTACACTCCGTAAGTATTAAAATATCACAATCGAATTGTAATAATGACAATAGAGTTTCGAAATCATTAATATTTTTGTATATACTGCGTATGTTCTGAGTAATGATGCTAATATGTCTATCTACTAAAATATTGTTATTAATTAAGAACTGGTTACAATCCTCTGGATTACATACTGTTGATCGCGCTATGCTTATGGATTCTAATTCTTCTTCTATATTGAGAATGTTATCCATAAACAGTAACAAGTAATTTTAAAAATACGTTGCTATAAGTATCTATGTATATAAAAAATAAATGGTTATGCACAATATTTGTGTAAGAAATATTAAATCCAATTATAAATCTGAATTTTATTTTTGTTAAACGTGTGTACATTAAGTAGTGATTATTTGTAAATGTAAGTAATGAATTAATAGTTAGGTATATTTGAGTACGAGAATAATTGTAAATAGTGTATAGTAAATGTAATGTAAGGTAGTGTGTAGTAATTATTGAGAATGATATTATAATACACATTTTGTTTGCGAACAAAAATTTACAGAAAAGTATATTAAGATAACTAAGTATGAATAAATTAAAAACTATCAGTAGTCAATCTTTTTGCATTAAGCTTTGTACTTGAAGTTCATTTTTAATCAATATAACAGGCGAGTTTTCGGTTTTTCGAACATACACACGTCCGTAGCCCGTCCAGCAAAATCTATAAGCCTTGGATTTGGTTAGTTCTCGAGCAATGAAGAATAAACGAGCCGCCTTGGGTGTTAGTTGTTCGGAGACGTAGATTGGGGTATCCTCGTTCCCGGTTAAACCCATATGCTTGACTCGGAGCTTTTCTTTGTTCTTAATATTGAATGTTTTACATTTTGCAAGAAAGGCCGTTTTTAGCATAGTAGAAGAAGTCTCGACAATGATAGGCGTATTATTTATTCCTTCTTTTCTTCCCTTCACTCTATATACATCCCTTAAATCTGCTTTTGAAAGATTACAATTAATAGTTTTAGACAAGCTGAGCACCATATTAATTAGGTCTTCATTGGTTTCCTTAGTTGTTTTCGGCACATTTTTAATCTCTATATTCGTTTTCCGGTTTTCTCGTTGCATATCTTCAAGTTTTTCTTCTAGCAATGTGATATATTCCTTATCTTTCTTATTTTCTCTCTCTAGCTTTTCGACTTTTAGTTTGAGCTCTTCATTCTGGGCTGCTAAGAAAGATATAGAACTTTCTATGTTGCTGTTAGTCTGTTTAATTTCCATCAATGTGGGCGTGATTTTCTTAAGTTCCTTTTCTTGAGCAGCCATGAGCGACTTAATCATAGCCTTCATTTCATCTTTAAATGTGTTTAAAGCCTGATCATAGTCCTCTTCCCTTCTCCTTTTATTGCGTTTCGATACATAGGTAGGAGATATATCCGCACTTACTCCCGAAAGGCTGATATTCGAGTCCGATATAGACTTATTCAGTGTACTTTCCATAACTAGTAAATACTAGGGCAGCAGAAACGTAAAGTAGCCTGAGACAATTATAATCAATAGCTCATAAGTACGTTTGTATGTATGTTAAATAAATACCCAATCAGGATAAAGAGGCCGTAACCTTTGCAAAAAATCTTGTAGATATTTCAAGCGCTGATTTGCATGCGACGGTACCGCCCGGTAAGTGTAATTCCGCCTTGTAATTAGCTTAACCAATTAGCATATAGGGGTGTGGCCTTGATAGCTGTAGCGTGCGCAGGCGACGGCTAGTTGAAGGACTTAAATATGATAATAAGGTCGAGTTTACGGTACCTCAGAGCTTGTACCAGGGCACCAGCAGCTGCACGTAGGTTAAATCTTCATATGAGTTACTCCTTGTTTATTATGCACTCCTATTTTTTCACCAGATTTTATGTTTCAACAATTTTATTTTAATTTCGAATTAACAAAATTATATAGTTTGGGTACACGTTCGCACTCTAAAGCGGTCCGGGGGGAAGAGGAAAGAATCTACATCATGGCTATGTTACTCCGGAATAAATGTATTTTTGATGACTAATACCTCTGAACCGCTAGAATTCTCAAAATTGATCAAGTGAGACACAAATGACTCAAAATTACTATCACTGGGCACAGTAAATTTTCTACTTTTACTAATATGTAGTCTATCATCGTTATTGGATGACCATTTTCTTCCGGATGATGTATTAGGTTCCATTTTGGGATAACTAATCAATTACTGATAGAAAAAGCACAAAATATGAACATACACAATATTTCAAAAAGTTACGTAAACACTGATGTGGGGTCTGAGAGGCCCTCAAAAAACTTTAAAACGAATTTACTCACCAAATTTGCGTTCGACCACAATTTTGCCACTTTTTACTGCCTCTTGCCGGCTAAACTAGAAGCTACTAGAAGTCGCGTATGCATCGCGTGCAAGAGAATTGAGTAAATCAAAATTTTTACTTTTGATAGGCCTGAGCGGCCCCCACGTCACCAGTTAAAGGTTAATAAAAGATAAAAACTTGTTACAATCTTCATTAGTGCAGCTCTTGAATCTCATTCATATGTTATTTTTTTAATGTATAATATAATCATTTCGAATATTTTTTTGTATAAGATAACTGAAATACAAAAAAAAAATCAAGTTATCAAAGCTCTAATAAAAAAATAGCAATCACCTGTAACCTTTATTTGTTTCTGTTTCATTTAGGCTCTATCATTGTACTAGAGTCTGGTATTTAAAGGTTACGCCCTTAGCGGCATTAAGTTTATTCTTTTAGTATTTTTATTATTAGTCCATACTATATACGATATATGATTTTCTTTATTACCGTCTTTGACCTTGGTGTATCTTGTGCTGTTGTAAATAAACGTCGAAATTATTACGTATTACTAAGTATATAATTGTACTCAGTGCATACTAACATAGAAATGTGTTTGTTAGGTGTAATTTCTTCCACTATTGATCCGATTTCATTACATTTGCTTCTGCTTTTTACTGCTATATAGCTCGTTTATTTAGGCAGGTTATGCTTCTACAAGACTGTAAGTCCTCATCATATAAGTGGGTAAAGCAATAGCTAAAGCAATAGCTGGTAAAGCTATTGCTTTACCCACTTATATGATGAGAGAGAGCGAGAGTGAATCCGTGAAGTGTACCTAAGCAAAGTAATGTATTGTAACATGTGTAAAGGGTATTAGGTATAATAGGTAAACATCTTAATAAGTAGGTACCTGTGTTTTCTATTTCTGTCTTTAAATAATAATCATAACTTTATTTACGAGAATTATCCTTATCCACATCTCTGAAGTTATAACTACATACAGTATATGATACGAGTATGATAGGTATATAATAAAGTTGAGCGTTTGTTTGTATTCGCAAATCTCCATCATTCCGATTTTGAGCACACTTTTCGAATTAGATAATACACGATGTAGATAGGTTATAAAACATTGCTGTGCCTTAGAAAAACTGAATAAAAAATTAAAATGACCTATAGTCTATAGTAGAAGTAAAAATATTATTATTTCGTAAAGGATTTGTCAAGTATGAGGATAATACAAACATGTCTTTGTATTTGTATCCGTCTCACAAACTTTATGTTTTATTGCAATTGTAGTGAAACTTGCTGAATGCGAGCACAAAGCACAGTTCCTACTGAACGGATGATTTGCATCTAAAATTAAACTGTACGGTAAAGATTGAAGACACTGTGTTGTCGTATTCGTATATAGGTATCTATTAATAATAATAAAATGTAACGTTTATTTATTTTTCAGCATCGTACGTTTATTTTATCGTAATTTTTTTTATTACAAAAATGTTTCATACACATTATGAAAATAAAATAACTAAGCAAAGATTCTAATAATTTCAGAATATGAGTGCCGCTAAAAAAATATGAAATAGTTTTTAAATATATTGAAACTTAAAAACTAAAAACATTATTGAAATACGTCAACTACCTAATCCAATGACTGAAAACAATTACATACTCGACACTAACTGTTCATATTTACTAAAGTCAGTGTTCACACCGTTAAAAATAAAACAAGTGAGGCGCTATGGTCTGTGCAATTAAAATTAATTGTTCAGGTAAAAGCCATTTACACGAAAGCAATGGCCACGTTATATTTGCTCAAACGGCAGGAAAATTCTTTGCTTATTTAAATAGTCAGTGCCTGGACTTCGAGCATTGGCTCTGAGCTCGTTTTTGCGTGAAAATACAAAATCAAGCGTTTCTTCGAACATAAGACTAAGCTAGATCGATTTTTGTAACTCTCCTCCCCACATAAGAAATATCAGCGAAATCGTTGCAGCGTTTCTGAAATAGCCGATGTTAATAATATACATGTGTACCTACACGTATATATTATTTATATTTCAAGTATGTTAATTAAGTAAGAATGCCATAGACGCGTATTTGTATTGTTCGTTCTGTATATTTTTTAAACTGGAGTACAAAACATTACCTATAGTAGAACTGTGATATGGGTTTTTAACTAGTTTTTAACGTAAATCGAGGTGCAAAGTTTTTAAAGAGCATGTTGTATAGGGTGTTAACCGACACTAAGTGATGTGAAATAAGATTTGGTATTTTCCTTGTAATCAGTATTATTAGATCCTGTATGATTCATTATAGGTTTTTTCATCGGTATCGATTTGATATTAATTACCTATATTTCGTAAAATACTTAGTACTCGTAGACTCAGAAATAATGTGTTAACTACAGCTACACTATTTTTGAGTGAAGAATAAAAGAATTAAAGAAAGTGAAGCGTGAAGGATTTTTTATTGAAATAGTATATAGAGAATCATACAAACAAACAAAAAACTCTTCACATTACTGATACATCTGTTACGTCTACAAACCTTTGGCCTTAAATGCTCATCTACCAATACGATTCACTTCGTATTTATAATTCGTATGTGGTTTGATTTATATCAGCTGTCACTAGTGCGAGTGTCCCCGACCCCAAGTGACGTCACTTCCGCAGTCAAATCGTTTCCGGCGCGCCTGCGGGCTCTCTGACATTCACTCTTTTGTCATGGACCCCGATACGTCGAATCATCCACCGAATCACGTATGATTAGCCACACGGAAAGCATAACTTTATTGTGGAATTGTCACGTTTTATTCGTATTTAATTCTACTTTTTGGAACTATATGTACCATCATAGTTTTTGTATTTGTAACCTATTAGTTCGAGAAAGGTCAATGCAAGTAAAAACGACTAAAATAAATATTTTACAATGATGTTAAAATTATTTGCTGCTCAATGTTGATACTATGTGTAAACAGCACGACTTTGCAATATAAAATACTTTATTTATAATTATGAACGTATACAAGTAGACGTAAGTATGCAATTGACGTAATATTGATTTGCAACTATGCTCTCTACTTATTGAGAAGAAAAATTTACTTAAAATTTATTTACTTACATTTTTTATATTTTACCTGTCTGTTGTTAAAAGATTTGGCTATTGACATCATGAATAAAGCCCGTCACAGACTTAGCTATAATATATATTATTATATCGTACTATATTACATATTATAGCAAGTTACCACACACTAAAAATATATTTTTTGACTTCATTTGAATAGTGGTCGTCATATAGTAATATGCAATAATTTATATTACGATATACCTTGGTGACGTCATAAAAACATATATTATAGCTGAGCGGTCACTCGATTTGTATAGAAAATGTATAGTAATATGCCTAGCTATAAATATATTTAATATGTAGTATAGCTAAGTGTGTGACGGGCTTTAGTCAATGGCAAAACGTTATGTCATGTTTGTTACAAGTACCTACCGCAAAATCTGAAGGTGAAAAATCTCATGGCCGGTTTCATTTTCCAAAAACAATAAATTATACACACAAAAAAAAACATAATATTGTAAACATAGCAGTTTATTTGTTTAAATTATAAATAAAAAAAAATTAAAAGAATTTGACGCTATAATTTTATATGCAGTTAGTCCAAATCTTTGTTTTTTTTACATTGTTCTAAAGAGAATTTTATTATATGTGTACTTAGTATTCGCAAAATTTATGAAAACATGCACATTCCTTCTACTTTGAGTTGTGTAATGAAAGATCTCACTGTCAGAGATATTTACTATTACAACATTACAGAAAACCAAAGTTTTTTGACTTTGTTTTAAATTTTTAAGAGAGATTTATTTTATGTATAGTAATATATGTATGCAAAATTTAAGAAAACATGCACATTCTTTCTACTTTTAGTTGTGTAATGAAAGGTCTCATTGTCAGAGATATTTACTATAACAATATTTCTAGCAACAGTACAATAAACGTGTTACATTCACTACATTCACGGCCAACTATTTTTATCCCTTGTTTCTAGACAACATTGTCGAGAAACATGTCACAAAATTTAATAATCACCGTCCACTAAATAAGTTAGGCTAAACACTGTTACACCAGTTAGTATCTTTCTCCCGGTATAAATATGTAACTAAGTCAGTGTCAGTATTTATACAATATAGCGATGACATAATCGTGGAGAAATTGTTACTATTATTAACGTGGAAAATAGTAACGTGGAATAAAAAAAAGTAAGCATCTAATGACTTGTCCGCGTGGATGTCAGATCGTAAAAAGTAACTTATATTCTTCACGGAGATAGCTATATATGGAAGAAGATGTATTTTTTGCACTTCTACATAAAACATAACACGTAACAAAACATTCCTGAATAGAGTGCACAACAGTCGCCCAATCAATAGAACGGATACTTCACGTAATTGAAAACGACAACTTAAATATGCATAAACAACAGTATTACAAAATTTGTCATGCGCTAAATTAATGTAGGTAACGCGAGTGCGGAAATTTATCGCTTTACATTAAATGAACGTACATATGCCCGATGTTATATCACTCCTGTTATTGGTAAGATTATTGGAATTAAGATAGAATGAATTATTAAAAAGCAATTTCACCTGTTTCAAATAACGTCACTTCTAAAAATGTATTTTCGTCACACGTAGTTTTTATTAGGGTTCCGTAGTCAAAACGGAACCCATATAGTTTGGCCATATCCGTCTATCTGTCTGTCTGTCCGCGACTTTGCTCCGAAACCCTTAACACTAGGAATCTGTGATTCGGTGTAAGTATACATATGAATCACGCCGAGAAAGTCGTACAATAAAATCTTTAAAACAATTTTTTTTCAGGGTGTCTTCCCTATATGTAAAGTGAGACCAACATTTTTTTTCTCATTTATCCCATGTTGTGGAGTATCGTTGGATAGGACTTTTAAAAATATAGGTGTGGGAAAACCATTTTTCCGAATGAGGAATTGTTTCCGAAATATTAAGCTTTTAAGTGTAAAATTTTCTTAGAGTCAAGTGTCCCCCCCCCCCTCTACCCACTAAACCGCTGCCTCTGAAAATGTGAAAAAATTCACGTCAGTAGTAGTAGTTATTGAAATATATTGTAGTTTAAATAAATAAATATTTACCTATCTGTCAAATAATTTATTTGCGGTTATAACCACCTATCTTTATGTATAAAATTTTCACATAAAATCCCAACAATGTCAAAATTTTATCGCTATTATGAAAACCGTAGATGAATTGAAACTGACCATAAAACATTTTTCACGATTTACTACGGATGCGTTCTGAATAATAAAATCGAATCCATTCTAATGTTTGCGCGGTTGAAATATTTATGAAAATTTTCATTGAAATATGGACCATTTGTTTCCAATAACATTTTTAATGCAATCGAAGCTGTCTTCGCGATTGACGTAACGGCGTAACCGGAAGGCTATGATTATCTCTTATTCTATTCTAATTTAGACAGACCTATTTATTCGTTGCAACTAAACATGATCTTTACGAGTGAATGGAGCGCCAGGAAAGTAACACCTACTTGCCAACGTGTATGCTAGAGCATCCCTATTTATAGCTTGTCAATTTTGTATTTCGGTTTACATTTTCGAAAGCGAAATCACAATGTTTATTTAAAGAATGCGAAAGTAAGTGTTCCAGTTTCATACAGTAACATATTTACAACTAAATATTTTCTTGTATTATGAATGATATTATTAAGTATGAATAACGATACATTCATAAATAAATTAAAGCCTTGTTTATGCTAGGAAGAATTTTTGTAGACACTAAAACTAAGTAGGTATTTGTAATATATGTGATTTAGGAAATTAAAAAATTCTAATGATTAATTATTAACGAAATGTATACAATATCACGCACAGAGAAGGAAATAATCATAATGTTATTCAATGTAAATGATGATTTTTATAATTTGCACCGCACTGATAGAGCCAAGATACCGTCATCAAAGCTAGGTGTATTCTTTTACAAATTAATTTGTACATTATTTTGTAGACGATTCTGATACAACTATTGTTGCTTAAATGGATGTTATTCGCTCGTTATTGATATTTCATCGCATGCCCTGCATAATTGACTGCGGCGAGCGACTACGATCTATAATCCTATCAAGCTTATTACCATCCAACTTAATTAAGAGACAGCTACCAAATTCTAATCGAATACAGAATCCTATGTTTATATTTACAGTAACCGTCTGTATAAAAGCATTTCTGTTAATGATTCCTAAGTATAGTTTGTTTTTATTATTTATAGATCGTTAGATGTACTATTTTAAAGAATAATTTAATATAATTATCATGATGTTAATATTCATCATAAGATATACTAAAAGCTAAATAATTTTAACAACATAATTATATCATAAAATGTAGAATGTCACGAATAAGCAAACGATAGCCACACAGACAATATCCACTCCTATTAAATAGTTAATTTTAAAATAATGGGATAGGTATTATAAATTAATTTTGGCAAACCTAAATCATCAGCTTAAATATAATGCGAATACAAAATCATAGGTCTATTGTGTATCATAAAGCGTGCCTTCCGACAAGAGATAATTTCATTTGTTGTTCAAAAAGCTACAAAGGGCGTGCGAAACAAATCACAGGAATGAGTTTGCGGGTTTGAGTCACCAAAGGCCATTTAGTACCGATTTAGACGATCCAAATATTTTCACGGACGACGCACTTGCCACACAATTTCTTATTAAAGAAAGAAAACGATGAATGATGATCATGAAAGAATATTACGGTCTTTTATTGTTTATTTTGTTACCTAAACCTAACCTAACTGTAATAATGTTCATAATCAAGTAACGTATATATAATTATATTAAGGCACGATAAAACAACTGTTGTTACAGAGATCCCAATGATTCGTTATCAGTACATGTTTTCGTCAATGTGATAACACAGTTATCATGCGACCTCACTCTTACGAACAGCTGTCCGTCACACAAGCTATAATTGCAACGTAGTAGCTGTCCATAATATATACTTATATATATATTAGATGTCTATTGTGTTGCAATTAAAACAATATTGGTATTTATGGTTATAGATGCAACTAAACTAGTAATGTTGACTATACTTATAATACCACTATTTTTAAAATATATAAGTTTATATATTGAGATATAAGTACTTATATGACATTATTTACTGTGTATAATGTACACACTGTTTATAGATACAAACAAGTCACTAGTGAAATCTTATAAGTGAAAATTATTTTTGAATAAAATGCGGGATATAAATACACATACGAGTATTAACTTATGTAGGGCTTGTTTTAATAATTCATTGTTGCTTTTAATATTTGATATGGTAGGTATTTGAGGAGGAGGGTAAGGATAGGAACTCTCCTCACCTCCTTTTCGTGAGTTTAACTTAGCTATAAAATTTAAGGATTTAAAACAAAAATAGTCAACGTTTAAACAATAATTATTAATTTACATTTCTTAATGAACTACCTTACACATTAAATGTACAAACTTACCTTTTTATTTGTTAAATGGTATGGGCAAATTGTCCTATGGAAAATGTTGTCACGTATTAATGTATATATTTGTATATTAGTTTTTAAACATCCATGCAAAAACACAACAACTAAAGCTAAATACTGCAATTTTTAAAAAAGTTATCGTCACTGCCTTCGTAAAAGTCTCAATAGAAACTTGCCAACTGTTAATACTAAAATAACCACTGCACAAAATACCACAACATGCGCAGATGCTTGTTCTGATTCCGACTCACCAGTACTACCCTTTTCGTCGTCTTTATCACTCACAGTAAATCTCACAAAGTCTTGCATATGACTAGGTAATTTCTGCACATCTTTTTCTTCACCCGATTCAATCACTTTAATTTTATGTTCTATTATTCGCGGTTCCCTATACACATTGTTCTCTTTTTCTCGTTCATCTTCTGTTTCAGGATCCTTAATTCCTAATTTATACCATCTTTCTTTAGCTTTAGATATGAACTCCTGTTCTATACGATTGTTCATTGAGTTTAATGTTTCTAAAGCCGGCATACTTTTTGATGTTACATTAATATTAGTAGGTGTTTGAGTAATCTTTATAACTTTTTGTTGTTTCCTTTGCTCCCTTTCAGCCATTTGATTGACATATTCGGAATACATTTTTTCCCTTAGTAATTCTTCTTCACTACTACTGAATAAAGAAGACACTTTCCGCCTTTCTGAATGCGTGGGAGTTTGGTGCATTGCAACATTTTTAATAGAATTTCTGTTTCTTAAGTCACAATTTTTTTCATAGAAGTTGTCATTTTCGGGCAGCATTGGAGCTCTAGGACCTCTATATCGATTGATTTTATTATTTTCTAGTTCTAATCGCCGTATTTCTGCATCTACTTCCTTTTCTTTTTGACGAATATATTCCATTTGCTGATCGCATAAATCCTTAGGTAGAGAAGGCCGTCGTGGAGTTATATCTTCTCTTTTATTGTCTCTTAAATTTGTACAATATCTATGCATATTTTGAATTGATGAAATGTCACTTTCAATTTCTTTACTTAAATTTCCTGTCGAATAATGGAAATATTTTTTGTGGTTACGTAATGTCTTGAAAGAGCTTTCTCTAATTCCAGAATCACTTTCATAAAAATAAGATGTATTATTTGACTTCTCTAAATATGCTGGTTTGTAATTATCCGTTAAAGGTTGCCGAAAACTTCTGTTAGCAACAGGTATTTCAGTTGAATCTATTTCTTCCATTAGTTTTTTTGAGTATGATTCTGTATTCAATTTTACCTTCGGTGACTGTAAATCAGTATTAGATACTGTTTGTGTATTTAATTTTGGTGAATTACTAGTATCACGAAGTAGAGCTAACAGTCTACTTCCAGTTTTCGATTTCATATGTGGTTTTTCGAAAGGAATACCACTACATGACTTGTTTTGAATATCGTTTATTTTGGCTCCTGTATCACTTACATAAGGTTCAATCGTTGGAGGTATATCATTTTTATCTATAACTGTATTAGTTTTTTCCATCAACATTTTTTGAGAAGGTGACGGACACTCGTAAGCGGATTCAGTTCGCGTTGGCAATATGGGTTTATTTTGTTCATCTTGAGCTATCTTTAAAGAAGACTTTCTTGGTTGTATGGGAGGAGGGACTTGACTGATCTCCTTTCGGGATAGGTTCCTGTTAGAAATAATTTCCTTAGATTGCGATGAGAGAACGGAATTTTGTAAACGTTGAGATACATTGGCTAACTCTTCTAAAATCTTGTCGCCAAATGGAAAAGATGTTATTTTTTTAAGGCACATATCCCTTAATGTCAAAGGCTGCAAATTTTTAATTTTCACATTTATTTCACTCATTGGTGGCTTGGTACTAATACATTGAATCACATCTTTAACATGACTAGAAGAAGAATATATTTCCGTTTTTTCTTTGCTTGTACTTTCACATTCCTCATCTTGTATTAAATTGGATACATCATTAAGAGAAGAATTGGTGGGATTATATTTTGCTGTACATTGGGAGGAATCAACACTGCTAGATGAATCTTGACGTTTGAACGTATCTTTTGAATTTTCATTGCTATTTTCAGAATCAGAAATTACTTCTTTAATTAAATTGTTTATAGCATCATTAAGTTCACATTTAAGAACTTTTATTTCAAGATCATATTCGTCTACGTCGTTTGGAGATTTTGTAATTCTTTTTATGTGGTCCTCGTTTTCATAATTTACATAATCATTTTCAGGTAACTGTCCAACATGTTTCTCTTCTAAATCTTTAACAAATAAATTAGTTTTTAAATTATCAGTGCTTAGAACAACTATTTCATGAGAATTTCCATTTATTTCTGTATCAGTATGTTCTGAATTTTTAATATCATTTGAGCTTTCATTATCATTTATTGGGTGTTTATTATCACATAATTTGTCATTAAAATTACTATCTTGAGGTATATTCATGTCACTGCTATTCGTTTTTGAGGCAAAGGAACGTGAAAGTAAAGTTTCAGTGTCAGTAACTTCTATAGTTGGAGTTATTATACGCACAGATGTGTCTGTTTCTTCGCCTTTATTAATATCATCATTCGCGTCATAAATAGAACTAGTGCTACTAGATGAATCAGTTAAATAAACTAATTCAGCTCCTGTAAATTTTTCAATAGTCTTTACAGTCCAATCACCTCGTGCCTCAGTTATGTCTGGCTCCTTAAGTTTTGCATCAACACGTATACATTGCTGTGGTATTAAATGCCTCGAAGAGTTTTTATTTAAATGATCACTACTTTCACTTTGAAGAACTTGAGTTTGTTTACTTTCAAAAACTTCGTCTTCTAGCTCCTCATTATCACTCTTTTTATCGCTTAAGTATGACTGACGTCTCGAGGTTTTGGAGGATTCACTACTTCCTTCCTCATCGATTACAGTTAACGATCTAGATGGTCCTGCACGAGGGTAAATATTTATATTATCTTCAGCTAAACCTTTTCTTCGAAGTCTGTATTTTATTTCACGATTGATGATTTGTTCTATTTCCGTTCTTATATCTCCTGCGTTAAAATTGTTGTCATTTGTAGATAAATTTAAAGTTTGTAAATAATTACGCAATGATGATTCTTCTTCCGGGCTAAGTGTTTTAGTGTGCTCACAGTGGGCAATGTTTAAAGGTATTGTAGTACTTGATAGGACCCCTTCAATTAACTCTGTTTGTGGCAATTTAAAATCATCCACATTCTCCCATTCAATATTTGACTCTTCAGTTGAAACAATTACATTACTGCTGTCAATAATGGGTGCATCAACTTTTCCATCACTCTGAGTATTATTAATATCTTCAGTAATTTCCACTATTGTTGGGCTATCATCGTTGTCACAGCTTTTACTTTTCTTACCATTATCCAATTTCGGCTTTGTTTTTATAGCTTGTTCTGGAGTTTCGACTACATACATCGGACTTTCAAGAGACTCATCATTCTTCACTTTTGTTTGGGTTTCTTCCGATTTCTTTACTTCATTTACAATGCATATCTCAGGATTTATATCTAAAGTTAAATTCTCACATATATTCTCAGAGATCTCCTTGACTGCAACTTGAAATTCTTTTACTTCTTCGATACTGTTTTCATTAACATCTTCTTGAACTTCTATTACTTCTTCGGTGCTGTTTTTATTTACATCTTCTTTCTTACTATCGGAGCTAGATATAGAGGTAGTTTCATTTTCATCGGTATTATTTTTATTGGCATCGCTACGATTGTTTTTATTTTTCCGTTTGTTTTTATTATTCTTACGTCTTTTCGGCCTTTCAGGCATAATTGAAAAAAATCACTATTATCACTATTGCACTTGGTTAGTATTGAAAAGGCACGTCAATTTTAAATCAACGATGAGCTCACGAGTCACGCAATACCGGTGTCTTTATGTGTAGGAGTCGTTGTTTCGTTTACATGATAATCTTATGTTAGGATTTTCGCGTCGATCGTCACAGTGTAGGTCGCGTAAGGGTTCGTGCGTTTGAATTGAAACTAATTTCTTTTTCGCGAGCGCGTCCGGTCACGGCAGTCGTGCGCTCGCGCCGCGATTTACTAATAATTATAAATGGGTTGAAGTACGCAGACGCGCGCTGTGGACTTTATTTTTACGCGGAGACGTGTACGCGGTACGCGCGCGACGAGCCGGCCACGAGGGGAGTCCGCCACCGGCCGCTCCGAACTAACACGTCTGCGTTATCATCGCCAGACGCGATTTCAATTTTGTTATTGCTAATTAGTATTTCTCACACATTACTTTACCATTTTAGGGGTGAATAACGGAGAAGAACTTTATGAACAATGGGCCCATTATTCGCATATGGAATGAAGCACCACGCTAACGAAATTTAAAGTAACCAATAAATCGAATATGCAATTAATTTAATATTTGATTTTTGTCGCCTCAATATCTATGAAAACACAAATCTATATAATAATATTTTATTTCGTTCATATTATCTACTTTTCATTTAAATGAAATTGAATAAAAATTATCTCTGGAAATAAACAATTCAGCAAATAAGACGCGGCAATGCTATCATCCGATGACCTTGAATGATATAAGATTATATCGAATTTGACGACATACCTATAAAATGAATAGTAAATGATAAACATTATATATTACATATGACTTTAATGAACTAAATATTCATTATTCTTTCAAAACGAATGCTTTTCTTACGTTCTTATATTATGTATTGTAATAAATTCCAATCAACGATATTTATAGTTATAAGTACATTCTGAAAACTTATGGATATATAAGCGACCAGTTAGTATAAAAATAATTATATTTAATTTTCTTCTTCGGGAGCGGCTTATCTCGTTTTGTAATTATTGTCTTAACTAAAGGTTTCCGGTGACTTCATCTAAATAAACTTGCTTGAAAACTGAATCTCTGTTTGAAGTTCTTATCTAGACGTAAGCATAATTACAAAAGCAATAAATTCGACTCCTACACGAAGAATTCGGTATGAATTGGTGAACAAAGCAACCTAATATGGAAATAAAGGATGTCGGATATTACATGTAGTTCGTTACTGGCGTGGGCTAATATTAGCCTAACGAGCCCCTACGTTTCTAGACTTGCAGGTCATCTAGATTGATTGAACGCTTCCACTGTGCAGCGTAATCGTGTATGCTATGAGGTTAAGAAAAACGGTAAGATGGAAATTAATATGAAAGATAATATTTAAATGTGAGCGGTAACTATGGAAAAATATCGGTATCGCATAATATTGCAAAATCAGTGTTCTTATTGTACAAAACATATATGCACATAATTACAATTTAATCACAAACAAAGGAATAACACACTAGGCATATTGTTTGTGAAAAGATATGTTCTAAATAATATTTTAAGACAATAGCAATAGCCTTGTGATTATCTCTGATTTTTGTACTGAAATGCGATAATGGTAGTTGTAAGTCATTAGGGCACTGATTTTTGTTCTAAAAGGCGATAACTGTATCTATGCCTCTCTACGTATTTCTTTGTTTAAATGATAATCAGATTGTTTGTTAGATCAGAAGGCACTGTTAAACAGGTATAGGTCATAATTCTCCATGTGGGTAATTTTAAAAATATTTGGATGAACTTACAAAATATTTTAAAATATAACTAGCTTAAGCAGTGATAGGTAGAAACTGGCCAAAACGGCATCGAAAATATTAATTATTATTATTTATGGTAGGTAATTAAATAAAACCTTGTTCGATAAAAGTTTCCATTTTCTTGGAGACATTCAGCAATATTTGAATGTAATTTTAAAACAAACAAGTTCAGTTAATTAACTTACTTTCCCAATATTTCCCGAGCGACTACGAATGGATAAACCGTTTAGTTTATCATTTTGAAAACAACGTTAATATAACTTAATTTTAATTAAACAAACTTTAATACCGGCTTAACGTTAATGACCTAAATTATTAAATATAATCCAAAACTTT
>DVXP01000403.1:0-21068 GCA_018235645.1 Junonia grisea | reverse complement strand
GATACCCGATACAGTATCTTTGCCTATCTGCTACTAACTAATGCCCCTGATATTATAATGAGGTCACTCGATAGCTGTAACGTAACGCAAGCGACGTCGTAACGCGTGACGTCATAACTCCAGGTATCGATTACAAACAATATAGAAGCTGATGTATTTAAATGAGCTGAGAGAAGCTGAGATAGCCTAGTGGTGAGGACACGTCGATCTAAACCGAAGGTCGATTCAAACCCTGGCTAGCACCGCTGATTTCTTAAGTGCTAAATTTGTATTTAATTTCATCTCAAGACGGTGAAAGACAACATCGTGAGGAAATTTGCATGTGCCGGAAGAAATTCTGACACATGTATATCCGCCATCCCGCAGTGGAGCTGCGTGGTGGATTAAGCTCTTTAACCTTTTTCCTAATAAGATGTACTATTATTTATACTACTTAATTAACCGACATCTATTATAATAATTTGACGGTAGTGTTGCCGCTGTTGTCATTGCGATTGATTGAAGAGCTAAAGGTCGCGGGTTCGATCCTCGTTTCTTCACATCCTGTGCTCATTGTATATAATTCCGGTTGGAACTTAAAAATGTTCGAGATAAAATTTAGGCCATCCCTATTTAAAATACAATTAAAATCGGTTCAGCAATTTTCTCGTTAAAGAATCACAAACATCTAAAGTTATAAACTTTTGCTTTTATAATATGGGTAGGTTTCGTTTATAATATAATTTTTATGAATGAATATGTTAAGTAGAATTTCCAATATATAAACATCCGAATGGAATTCCTAGAATCGCAAATCATGATTAATATATTCGTCATGCGAGCCTTTAAGCAATAACGAACTTTTTAGGGCAATAAAATAAAATTTATTGAGGATATTTTTCTTAATGGCTATTCTACTAAGAGCCTAAGAAGTGTCACGATCTTAGTCACTCACCTGACTGTCTGTCTTTCGAAATGATCTGACTAAGACTATTAATTAAGGATTTTATTAGACTTGTTTAATGGAATACTTTCTGCTAATTGCGTCTTTTTCACAAAAGTCAACAAGTGAGTCAGCGGCTTGGTATATCTTGTTAAAGAATATATTAATTATTTTAAGAATACAAAAAAAAAAGATAGTGAGAAAGAAAGAAAATAGTTTATTTTATTTCGTTTTTATTTAGAACTAGCTGACCCGGCGAATTTTGTTCCGCCTTATTGGCAATAAATAAGCAGATTTTTTTTTATTGGATCCATATCCATACGTCATTACATAGCTGTCATTTGCGTTTTGTTATTCCAAGTCTGATTCTTTGTTGTTATACCACGTTTTATAGTGACTGACGTTTCAAGTCAAGTCACACGGGAATGCTTTCCAACGCGATAAAAAGTGTCTTATGTCCTTCTCCTGGCTCTAAACTACCTCCCTGCCAATTTTCAGCATAATCGGTTCAGCCGTTCTTGAGTTATAAGTGGTGTAACTAACACGACTTTGTTTTATATATATAGATAATGATAAATTTACTAAATAAATAAACACTTTATATTCAGTACGATCAATTCTTTCTTATGTCAGCGGTCTGGAAACATACACAATATTAACACAAACATCCAGGCCACATCAGACGACCAATCCATACGGCCATGACAAATATTGGTATCAAGCCCGCGACTTAGCAAGTTGCAAAGACCACGGCGTTGACACTATTGTCTTGCTTGGTTTTTAGATTTTGGAAACAAGTAAACCGTAACTCTGTTATCTTATGTTTAGGATCTAAAAGTGGAAGTGGCGGAGTGCGGCGGCGAGGATCCGGCGGCGGACCGCTGGCTGGGCACGGCCACGTACCGCCTGCGCCGGTTCGCGTCGCACGACAGCGCCGGGCTGCGCGTGCGCGCCGGGCCCAGCCTGCAGGCCGAGGAGCTGGGCCGCGTGCCCGCCGGAGCTTATGTAGCTATTGTAGAGGAGGTATGACTGAATCCTAGTATATTATATTTTGTGACCTTTTTTGTCCTGGCATTCTTTTACTTTTTATTATGATTTTAATCATTGTGACTGATTGAAAATAAAATATGATATGATAAAGATGTGAAAAAAAATAAAAGGCTCTATATAATAAACTTTAACTCTACCTAAGTTTCATACTCTAAAGTTTTCTCTTCACGTATTGTTATATAGATTTAATTTAAACAACGTCTTACTCCACTAATTAAAAAAATAATAATATGAGTAGTTAATCAACTATTCTATTTATCATTTTGAATATATCTTTCGGCAAAAGGTCGCCAATAAAGACGGTACGTGGGTGCGTCTCAGCCACGAGACGACGCAGACGTATGTCGAGGGCTGCATGAGCGTCGCGTGGTGCCTGCAGTACAACAGCCACCTCGACCGCACCCTGCTCGTGCCCATCGAGGACGAAGACGCGCAGGTTAGCTGTTACAAATTTACACTGTAAAATTAATTACTTTCGTGAAAGTTCAATTTCATTTCATTTAACCCAATCATTCTATTCTAGTTTTGTGAGAGTTATAGAGTCGTAGAATTAAATAGTATAATAATTAAATAGTTTAGCTGTTCTTTTGAACGTAGAAACTTTACAGTGGCAAATCATTTATGTGACATAAGTTGCAGTTTCACCAAAATATTCCGCAGAACGTGAAACTAATTCCGTGTAATGAAATTATGCATGCATTGTGAAACTTATTAAAAGTCAAGAAACAAGTTTCATAATATTAGTTTCGATGTATAAATTGGGCTTTATGGAACTAATTTTAATGGCGCTGTCAATATCCTATAGCATTAATTTCCCCACCCGTATTGGAAATGAAAGCGACTGTCTCTATTTCCTAATAAATATCCTTTCATACTCATGAATAGGAACGATTTTATAACGTTACGGTGTCTACAACTTTTTCTTCAGTTTGACTGAAATTTAGATTCATAGATAGGTGAGGTATACATACATATAAATCAATTTGTAAAAATATTAGCATTTATAATATATATTTTTGTTATTAACAAATACTGTCCAGTTTTCTACATTATGATATAGACTAGAAGTTTGAATGTTGTCTTCTTACGTTTCCATGTTTATTCAACAATTATCATTAATAGTTTTTGCATGAAAAAGATCACGAGAATGCATACTAAAATGAACAAGGTTTACATTTTACACGAACAACGTACTCTTTACGAGAAATAGAGAAGTAATTTTAGATTAAAAAAAAACATAATATGATTGCAATCGAAACTGAGGCAAATGCTACTCTGCCTGTAGGTGTAACACTCTGGAATACCTCTCAAAGCAATTATTTTTTAATGAGCGTATGAAATCAATGAGTAGACATCCGATGAAATAAAATTATTTTGTATTATTTTATGTCTTTAAAAATGTTAGACGACTGAGAAATGTTATGGCAATTTTCTCTAAAGATAAGTCAGTTCCAGTTAGTACTATAAATATAATATAATAATTTTTATTAATAAAATCTGATACAGGATTAAAGCAAGTTTAGCTAAGGTATGCATAATGTCATTTCACTTAATGCCATTTTAAATACTAAAGTGATAATACTAAACTTTTAACATCAAATCGAACAGTGATAGGACACAACAGGAACACAACGGGACCCGCACCGGTCTAATCTAATTAGCGACCCATAGCTTAACCAGCCACAGGACTAACGCGGAAGTTCGAGTTCAAATCCTTCTGTGTCACAACTTTTTATTTGATACTTGTATACTTTAACTTTCAACAACACGACAACGCAATTGAAAAAGAATTTGCGAAATTTGTTTAACTGTTCTCGAGATTTGCGCTTAGCAACACATTCAGAAATTCATTTTTATATCAATATATTAATAATAAAATGAGAAAAAGAAATAAGAGATTGTAAAAAAGTAGGTATCGACTATTAGGCGGTATGAAAAGAGGCGAGTCATAAATTCGGGCGGCTAGTTACAGATATTTTGAAATTTAAATAAATTATGGCTTTACAATTACGCAAATCAAAATGTATATATTTTTAAATCAATGTAAAGAAGTAATTACTACATCAAGCATGTCCCCGTGGAATGCAGAGTAGAACGCTAGCAGCATTACTACTTTGAATCGGAATTCCAGTTCTATTAGTGAAAACCATTACTACCAGGGTCAAGTGTTTAGACTGTGAAATATACCAATAAATACTATAGGTGGAAATGTATTGTTTAGCTGATTCTGACAATTATTTGCTTTATCTTCATAATCAAAGAAAAAAAATTTTGATCAGGATGAATATGCGGCAAATTATGAAGTACTTAATGAGGCTCGAGCACTCCTCCCTCTGTGGCAGGAAGACGAAGCTACTGCCCCAAGCAATGGTATGTTTATCTTTTAACAGAGTTTTATTTAATTATTTTCTTGGACAAAATATACTACTACTACTATTTTACTATTTCAGCTACAGACCAAAGTGCCGAAGATCAACGCTTTCCTTTCTCAATACAATGTGATCTCGCTAACGAGGTATGTTTATAATGTCTTCTATCTTTATTTATCGAGCATTTTCATTTTATAAGGTTGTTAAAATAAAAAAAATAATATTATATACATTTTTATTCAAAAGAGACTTAAAGTAATAGCCTGTAAATGTCCCACTACTGGGCAAAAGCCTCTTTTCCTATTAAGAAGAAGGCTTAGCTAAAGAAAGACTTTTGGCATAAAGAGTATAAAACCTTATAACATTAGAGTATGTTATAAGGTGCTATACTTAGTTTTTCTTTTATTTTATTTTGTTTTAATAATTCTATAATTTCATTTCAGAGCGACGAAAGTACCAGCCCTTATATGTTCGGAGAGCCGAGCAAGCGTGGACGCCTACTTCGCAACCAATCTACTTCCATGCCTACTCCAAGGTAAAACTAATTCACAGCATTTTTCTCATGCCACATCGTTTCAGGAAAAATTACAGAGATAAATTCAGAAGTAAATTAAAGCTAATTAATGATAATCTAAAATTCACGAAAAAGGTTTGCTAGCAAACTTTTAATTTTTTTTTTCTTTACAACCTTTATGCGGTTAGATTTTAAGTAATGATATAGGTATCTTTCAAAAAATTGACATACGATCTTTGATCTTTATTTGGTAGTTGTATATTTTTCCATATGTTTGTCTCTAGACGGATGCCGCGCCGCAACAACGGTAACAGCGAAGACTGGTGGCCGGTGAAGCACTGCTCTAGTGACAACGTTGTAGCGCTTCAAGAGGTATTGAGCTTGTACTATTGAATTTATTTTGATGTTGTTTTCCAATCAGATTTGATAAGATAATTAGGTGATTATTCAGAAATCACAATCACACTACATATGTGGCCACAGTTCAACTATACGACTTTGAAAAAAAAGTTCCGATAATTAACTCTTTTTAACTGCTGAACAGATTTCAATACAGCCTCAAATACATGTGCTCACCTGTTTAATTTTCAGATACGTATAATAAAATAGCTTCAAATAGTCGATATATTAGAAGCTGCTTGTACGATTTCGTTTAAAAAGCCTTGTGTTGAATACCGCTTTAGACTGATATTCTGGAGACAAAGGAGGAAACGGGCGGGCGCGTGGCGCAGACGGGCACGCAAACGTCGCCCGACAGCGTCGTCGAGGATGTCGTTAATGCTCAGTATGACGCGCCGAAGGTTCTTGTTATCTATTTTATTTTTATTTATTCATCCTACTTTAGTTTTATTAATGCACATTATGATATCTTCTTTTCCCATAAAATATGTATTCTTAAACGATTCGTTAAAATTACACTGGTCTGCATTAAATTTGTCTTTTACTTGAAAATACACTATATTGATAGTATTTTATTTACTTCCTGAAAATAAATATATAAGTTAAAACTCATAGTTAGCTCTTATTTTGCATTTATGCCATATTTAACGTTATAGTGTACCCGCTCTAGATTTATCACATTATTGATAAATATTCAAAAAATTCAGCGATTTCCTGTAAAAATTTTAATATTTCATATTTGCCTGTTATGTATAAAGCTGATCATGTTTTGTTCAAAATTTAAAACGTGAAATTATCCCCGCTTTATCTACATTTTTCGAGAAAAATCTACAGTTTTCATTGTGACGTATAAATGTGTAATGACATATAAATAGTGCAAACAATTTTCGCCATATATGTGGTAAAGTGATCCAAATTAACCAAAGATAAAGGGCTGGATCCTTAGATAACTTAAAAAAAATCGAAAGCTCAGACTAAGCCTGAATCCCGGAGTAAAGACCGCCAAGCACCTTCCTCTAGTAAATTTCTAAACAATGCTATATTACCTTTACATATTAACTTAGAACTAATAGAAAGTTTTGCGAAGGCTCTCAATAAGAATAAACTACCATCAAAATGACTGCAAAATAAAATTCTCCGTATAAGCTTTGCCAAAAAAGAAGGAATCTATGTATATCGAACGTGAAATAAGAGAGTTTCTGAAGTACCTAAACTGATTTGGATTCTACAGGAATTTGAAAAATAGCATAGGAATCTTTTGGACTAGTCGATCATCATTCTTTAGACAAAAAGAGAAAAGAAAATTTTGTTGAACTTGTGAATAATTTTCTTCAAAAGCATCAACACTTGGTTTGCCGTAAAATGACGCCATAAAAATTCGTTCTCTTCATTTTTATCTTATTTTTTCTCTTCTGAGTGCAAATCTATGTGACGAATGTGATGAACCAAGATATCTTAACAATGGAAAAGACTTATCTGGGCCGATGGAATGCGTAAATTGATTTATAAGATTAGGAAAACTTTCCTCCTACAACAAATATAAAAAACAAACGAAAATGAAGTCAAAATCTTAAGTAAACACGTTTAAATATTTAGATAATATTTCAATATTCCTAATTGTGTGTGAAATATAAAAATAAAATTATAAAACGTATAGTTTTTCTTTTCAAAAAATTGTTTTGTACTTTAAAATCTTATTAAAAGTCATGTTTGGTATAATAGGTATATTTCCAAAATAAGAGCTAATTAAAAAAATAAGTTCATGTTTTTGTATTCAGTGATATCAAAGCAATATAAAAATATAATATTCATTTGAGAGGCACACAAAACGTTAGATTTTGTAGACCAGTGTTAATAGAGCAGCATAACCTTTTTGTGTCTTCATCGGTTTGTCAATAGATATTCGTATTGTCTGTATGTTTACTGAATTATATGTTTGTTACTAGACTATATTGCAAAAAATACTGAATCAATTTTTATGTTTTTATGCTTTCGCAAAGTTTGAATTGTACACTCAATTTTTATTTAATATATCGTCTGTTTGCTGGTGAAAAACTAAATTGTACGCTTGTACTATTCGTACATTACTGCAGCGGTCGGCAAGAGAGGCATTGATGGACGAACGTGTTAATGTGGGTGCACATACGTAAGTGCATCAATGTTTAGTTTAGTGAAATAATGTGCGGTAATTAAATTAAGTAGTAGATACGATTCAGAACTTATTTGAAAAAGTAGTTAAAACCAATGACAAGCTTGCCGAAAAACTGATAACAATGGTTTTTACGCGCTAAAGTACCTTTTTTTTCACAAAACAAGTTTCTATGTGCAAGCCAGTTCGAAATTTAAATTAAACCTTTGATAAATTACCTTGTTGTTAGACATGGAGTTGAAGATCGTTCCATTTTTTAACTACACGACAAATATGATTTTACTGAGTAATTTATTTGGCTGCTAAACACAACAGCTATGGATTTTCTTACAACTATTGCCGGCCGCTGCTCGACGACAGTAAGTACAGCAAGTACGAATTATCCCGAAGAAGGTTGTCAAAATATTGCTCAAATTTCCAAGCATGTTTAAGAAATGAGTATTCTTAAGTCAATGATCGCTCTTGGATTTTACGTTAAAGTTTTAGACAGAAAATAATATAAATAAAACTTTTTTAAACTGTGACTAAAATTATATAAAATAACAATTTTTTTGCTCGTTTAGCGTTAGTTTAGTTAATTTAATTATTAGCACTAGTGTTTTTATTATCGATTTTATTTATGTATATTAAAGTTTATGGTAAGGATAAAAATAAGTAGAAAATCGTATTTTTATTGAATGCACTAACAATTAATCTCAGTTCGCTTTGAATGGACTAGAAATTGATTGCACTTATAGAAATCAAAACAGTTCGGTTTCATATTCGAAATGAAAAACCGGTTTATTTTCGTTCACCGAAAACAGACGATATATTCAAAGTCTGTTTAAAACAATATAAAACAAGAAATAGGTTATGGGGAAAATTAGTTATAATTTTATTTTAATTAATATAGCTATCCCCTTAGTAAATATGTATTTACTATTCTTAATTTTATTGTAGCTTCTTTTTCTCTTATCTTTCTTTAAAATTTAGTATCGTAGACGTATTAGTTTATGAATTTTCGAAATTATCGATTAGGCGTTTGTAGCCAAGACAAGGGGTGTCGTTTCGAAAATGATTTCAGCTTTTCGACAATTCCGTAACAAGGTAAGGAATGATTAGGTGCAGGTGGTGCCAGGCGAGTGAGAAGAGGAGAAAGGAACGAGTGTAATTCTATTAACGTGTATTATGTTCGACACTGAAACATTTGCGCAGGAGTGGAGTCCGAAGCGGCTGTCGTGGGAGCACTTCGTGCGTCCGTCGCGCAGCCGGCGCAGCGCGTCGCCGCCGCCGCTGCCGGCGCGTAGCGCGCAGCCGCGCAAGTACGCGCTCAGCCCCGCGCAGGCGGAGTGCGTACGCGCCATATTCGCCGCATTGCTGTGGCATGAAGGTATACGTAAACTTTTATCTTTCAATTGTGATACACCGGGACGCTAGATTCGCCGTACAATGGCAATACCCTAGCTAGTTAATCGATGCGTTGCCACGCTCAGGAATCACCACACAATGATGACGCGCCAGGCGCGTCAATGGCAACGCGGTTAAGCTATAGGCGTCCTATTCCTGATCGGTTTGATGATTTGTATAAATGATCTAAAAAACTTTTCTAGTTTTTTTACAATAAATTTTTTGAAACAGTGATTACATATTACGCTTACTGAAACTTAAATTTAATAAACTTTAACGTGTTTACCAGGTATAGTGCACGACGCGATAGCCTGCGCTGCGTTCTTGAAGTTCCACCCGCAGTTGCCGAAGGCGGGCGCGCGCGTTGTAACGCGGCCGCCGCACGAGGCGCCTCCGCCGAGGCCGCAGCGACACTCCGTTGAAGTGTCTAATGCTGGTATGTGCCTAGTTTTATACGTCTTGTTTCTATCGTTTCTCAATTTTATCATAATACAGTGAATGATACCAACTTGTGATTGCTTAAAGTAATTAAAGTAACAGTCTGTAAATATCCCACTGCTGGGCATAGGCCTATTCTTCTATTACGCTGCTCGCTAGTAATTTATGACATAAATAAATGTATTTGATGTTATTTTGTTAACGTTGAAAATAAATATGTATTACAGGACAGTATTTGCATATCCACCCATCAACCCTCGAAACCTTGACGCGCTCTGGGATCGAGGCGACCACAAGTCGAGCTCATATTATATCCGATATAGAAGCCCCCATTCGCGAGGAGGAGGCCGGCGCTTCAAACGCGCCAGATCCGGGTAACAAATTCTTTATCATTAATGCATTTAATTGTAATATTTAAGTAGCATTTATGCATTTGTTTCTATAGCGATACTGCGATATTTATTAATAACTATAATGATTGAATAAATAAATCACCTTGACATTAGGGCCGTCCGTGGTAAACGTCTTGCCGCCTGCTCTGCGTGCCTTGGTCGCCCTCTGGGACGCGCTTAACGACGCTGATCAATTGAGTGTTGCAACTGACAAGTAAGATAGCAATTCTATGCAAATTATGAAATATATAATTATACTGACATAATTAGTTATGTCTTGAAAAATGATTTACTCCATGTTAGAATAATGATTCTATAATTGCAGGAATAGGAAAGACAACGCCGAGAAAAATGAAAACGAAGATTCAAAATTGAACATGATGCGTAAAAAGAGAGACTATAAATACGGCAGAGCGCCACTTATGGGTAAGATAACATAATTATGCATAACAAAAATTAACATGTAAGTTGACCTGCAGTCCAAACCGTCACAGGGGACGCGGTTTTTTTTCTAAAAACCTACAAAATTAAAAGTACTCAAATATTCCACAGATAAGAGGTTACCCATGTATATTTCTTGCTAGCTGCTGCCCGCGACCTTGAATGCGTTAAACAATTTTAAGGGCTTTAATTTTTTTCTCCCGGTACCGTAATTCCGTTTTGAAAATCCCGCGTTACTTCTCATAATATCAGCTATTTGCCAGTGAGAGTCCCGTCAAAATCAGTCCATCCGTTTCGGAGCTAACCCGGTACAAATAAACAGACAAATAGACAAAAAAAAAATTAAAAGTTATTGTTTTAGTATTAGATTCGTGTAAATATTCATATATACCTTAAGTAAAAAATAAAAAATTATGTTGATATTAAAAAAGGACACTTCAATTTGATTTATGTATGTGGATAAGTCATCTCACCAATCATGACAATCACGTGTCGTTAGTACGTTGCGAGCTGTGCGGCGGCGGCAGCGTGCCCCCGCCGCTGGCGGCGCACATGCGGCACATGCACCCGGGCTGCCGCGCGCCCACCGTGCGCGGCTACGACCGCTCCGGCCAGTACAAGCAGGCCGACTCGCTGCCCGCTGGCGACGCGCCCGTTTCAGAGTGCGGCCAGCTCTCACAGGGTGCGTACGACATACTTACAATAAGTGCTCTGCCTTTGAATTATATTATGTTTTCATTTTATTCCATTAGCTGAAATAACAAATAATTGAAGGCGTTTAAATTATTAAAACAAAAATACAGATTGAGACGCAATACAATTGATAGAGTGTTTCAAAAATATAATGTTTTTCGACCCTTAAATATTGTGATACGATATAAAAACAACTGAAATTACTTGATATGTAACACCTACAGTTTTCATATTTTTATGAATTCTTTTTAGTTGAATATTATTTCTCATTATATCTAATATTATTTTTATCATTACCATCATCGTATAGAATTAATTTTAAGTGTTTGTGAGGACCAAATTTGAAACTATAAGAAATTGCGGGAAATACTCAATGGAGATTCACGACCGATTTTGATGAAAATAAAACTGAAACGAACTTTTTTTGCAAAAAAAATATTTGACTCATTTTATTATTTCTGGGTTAGATTTGATTTGATTTGAAAACATTATCAGGCATTGTGTAAGATTGTAATTAGTATGATGTTCTAAAGCTGAATATGGCGACACATTCGTAATAAATATAAATAAAAAAATGGAAGAAAAAGATTGAGATAACACCATCTTCTAAATATAATGATTTATAAAAACCATTAAAATCAATAATGTAGTTTGTTTTCATCAAAATGTACCCTAGACTTCTTTGATTTATTCTTCTCTATTCCTCATAGATTCCGATTTGGCCATGCACGTTCACTTATACGATTCACCCGTACATATTTTACTTATTCTGTCACAATCCTCTTCACATGTTTTCTTTTGACGTGTATTATAATTTTAAGTGCTCTGTCTCTGTTACTTATCTTTTTTATTTTCTTTATTTGTTTTATTTCGATCCCCGCAACCCGCACAGACCTTATCGGTGTGAAAATTCGAGCTACGTTAGTAGCGTACCAACTGTGGTACATCTACTGCGAGAAGTGCCGCGAGAGAGCGCTGAAGAGCATCGCCCGGCAGCGCGTGCGGCCGGGGGAGGACGAGCCGGCGGCCGAGCGTACCCCGCCTGCTCTCGACCACACCGCCATGAGGGACAACGCGACCTTCCTGCTCGACCTCGCGCCGCTCATCAACTCTGGTTGGCTACTGTCTTTTAACTTAACTAGGATACACGGCTAGTTTCTCTGGGAGCAGTCTTGATAGTTCGTGATATGAATTTGAAGTGGCGTACGATTAATTTTTTGTCGTACAATTCTGATAACACCCCTTTGATTTTTTTGCATAACCCTTAATTGCAGTAACATTTTCAAATACTGTCAAGTGAATTATCATTACGTTACGTATAGGTCCAAAATGAGGGGAATGTGAAATTCCTATTACATATTTCTTTTTAATATCTTCTGTAAAAATATAAAAGTAGCAATTAAACATGAAATCTCACTAATGCAGTATATACTGTTTTTACAATACCGGTATTATTTGCATCAGAATCGTCGAGCAGCTCCGGTTGGCACGAGGTAGGAGGGCGTAGTCCACCCACGCCGCCTGGCAGTGTGTGGCAGCCGGCGCCGCCGTTCCAGTGCCTGCCGGCGCTGGGCGCGGCGCCCAAGACCAGCGCGCCCGTCCCGGATACCGCGCGATACCATTCCCTTGGACGACCGTTGCCTGCGACATTGGTATGAAGCACTCATTTAGTACAGTTAATATGTTGTGTTATAAGTATTTTGTAACAGTGTATATGTCCCACAGGGCAAAAGCCTTATCTCCTATCAGATCATCACCAAACAGAAAAATTTTAGAGCTTTATCCTTCACGCTGCTCCACTGTGGGTTGGCGGATGAGCACGTGTCTGAATTTCTCCCGGCACATGCACATTTTCTCACAATGTTTTTTTTTACGGTTTTAGTTTTTAACCTCAGCGGTGCTAACCAGGGTTTGAACCCGCGTGTTCGTACCACTAGACCATCTTAAGTCTATAGTTCAGTTATAAAGCCGTGTATCAATAACAGGACGAGATACCATCAACATCGGGGGCGTCTAACTCGCAGTGGGCCCGCGTGCCGCGCTCCGTGTCCATGGGCCAGGCGGGCGGCAGGGACCTCGCTAATGCGGCGCGCCCGCCGCTGGACTGCGTCGAGACGGACTCGCAGGATACACTCTCTGGTATTGTGATGTTACTATTGCTGACAATATACGACTTGATAACGTAGAGTAGTATACGTCTGGACTATTATTATGAAGAGGAATGTACGAAAAAACTATCGAGTCAATTTCAAAAATGTTCATTGTTCTCACTATTCGATTGCTGCAGTATTTTTGATTAACGTAGGCAATTTTTATATATTCACATTTTATAACATTTGCTTAGTCTGTGCCAAGCCGAAGCGGAATGCTTGTACTGTATAAGAACGTATTCATTAGTTAAAAGTTTAAACTCATTGTAATTAAGTACCAATATAAGGTTATAGTCATATTTTAATACACGTATAATATATAATGGGAAAAGAATTTCACAGGTGTTGGATCATCCCTATTGGCTCAGCCGAGCGCAGCCTTACAGAAGCTAGTGGGCGGGGGCGAATGGGCGAACGACGGCTGTGCGGTCTCTGCCTTTGAACCCCCTCACGTCGATCCCGATATGATCATGCGCAGCCCAGTGCTCGCTTTTATCCTCGCGAAACGTGATCTACCGTCGTGCCGGCAGAAGATAGATGCTGCGGTCCGGATTAATACGATCAGACAATATGCTTTTGAAGTAAGTTTATAATTTTTGTAAAAAAATGGTAGTTGTTTCATAACAGTATTATATATTTTCAAACTAATATATCTTATTGTACATATTAATTTATTTAATAGGCACTAAATTGGTTACTCCGATCGACGTCTCAACCGACGAGCGTACACGATGTCATGTGGTGGTTTTGCAATGCGCTCGACAAGTTCGCACGCATCGTCCCGCCGCCACTTTCCTATGAAGACAACAAAGAGGTAACGCTTTAACTTTTGATTAAACTGCTTTATTTTTCTATACTCCAAACAGTTTAACACAGATTCTAGCGTATTATCTGTAAAAGTTAAGGTTAAAAAAGGTTATTTCATGAGATTCTGTACTTAATGTAGCAAACAATCGTGTTCAACTAATAAAAGATACAATCTGCTAGTATCCGTTGTGAACTTGTGTAAGGACATACAGAAAAATCTGTAGTTCTCACATACCAAGCCGCGGGTATACGAAGATGATAATGATGATGATGATAAAGATGATGGAGTAATACAAATTACGTTATTTTTTATAATAGAATACAGGCAACGACTGGAGCCGCTACCCAGCGCCGACCGCCTCCGCGGCTGCCATATGTCCCGGCGGCCGCGCGGCGAGGGGCGCGCGGGCCGCTTTCCACGCGTTCCTCGGCTCCGTGAGCGCGCTGGCCCCATCGCTGCCTCCCGCCAGCGCCGCAGCGCTGCAGGCCGTGCGCTGCTGGGCGCTGCACTACTCGCAGCACGACAGGGCGTTCTTACACCGGTGAGGAATGAAGCGCTGTTCGCTAGTTGTCGCTTATACGCTGAAGTAACGTTATAAGTTTGTAGAGCTATAATTTTCATGACGATTAACATTATGTGTATAATAGATATATTATGAGCACATAAAAAATTGCTAAATCTACACTTTATAACCATTGTAACAATTGATTTTAATTAATTCATTATTATGTTTTAAAAATATTTTTGCTATTATTTTTACTTTGGTCTGCTTTGGTAAAAGTTACATTTGTGATAAATATGTTAGCTAACAATAAAAGCAATGACACAAAGACAATCGGTTTGTTAAATTGAGACTGTGGACTGTTATTGCTGCTGGGATTAGATCACAAGTGTTTAGTGTGATAAGCAAGATCTTGTCACACGCCGAGGATGGCGCGTACGACGACGGCTTACTTGGTGCTCTCCAAGAGAGTTATCATAGTTATCTTAACAAGGTATTTCTTATATTACTTATGTAACTACGTGAAAATGGAGTGAATAAATAATTATTTTAAAAATTGTAACACGCTGCAATAATATTAAAAATAAGTTAAAATGAAACTTGATTAATATAATGTAAAAAAGGACATTTTATAAAAAATAAAACATGATTTTCCAAGCTATATCTACTCTCTATATTTTACATCAAGCAAGTTTTAAACTTATGCAACCTAGAAACGTTAACACATAAGATACAACCACTACTACTACTTACAGCTGTTTAAAAAAAAAAAAACTATATATTATCTGTAACAGCAACAAGATTTTATATGGAGCTGTCCTGACGTGACCGGCTGGTGTGAAGTGAGCGTGTCGTCTCGCACCGGCATGGCGGGCGCTCTCACGGACGGCAGTACTGAGACCTTCTGGGAGTCGGGCGATGAAGACCGCAACCGCGCCAAGTGGATACAACTGCTGTACGCCGGGCCCTCGCATCAGGACCGACCGCATGTGCTCTGCGTGCACGTTGACAATACGAGAGACACCGTGGTCAGTATCAATTATCTATTGAGTACAGTTAATATGAACTATGGATAATTTCAACCAACTTGAAAAATCTGATTACGATTCGAATTACAATTTGCACATGTCCGTCGAAGAAATCTCATCTCTGATTGGTAGTTACATATTTTTTTGTTCCGCGCAGCGTAATGCGCATAGTTCAGATTATTTAAGATCCGTGAATGGAACTAATAGTATAGTTCCACTGACTGACTGTTGGGTGTGGTTTTTACAGAATAAGACCCTATTGATGTCATTCCTGTATAGCGGTGGGTCGAGTGAAATGACTCACATGCAAGATATCGAAGTCGATCCCAAAGCTGCTACTTGGGTTTGCTACACGTTACCGAGTAAGTATTTGTATATAACTCATTTTTACAAGTATATACATATTTGTTGTATACAGCGTACACTATATTTAACAAAATTATATAAATGAGATTTAATATGTAGTTATATAGAGTTCACCATAATGTGTCAGAAACCGTAATATCTAAAGACAGTGCCGGCGTTAGGGTCACTGACACCCCGGAAAAAATTCTGTGGCGTCCGCTTAACCTTCCGTGTGCCATTTTAGAAGTACCAATTTTGCTAAAAAAAGTCGACACCTTCCGTCTCACCTGTTTTGCCGCCACTCCACTAACCTTCGGCATCCCTAAAAATTTGGACCGTGTCGCCCCGTCGGCCCCGCCGTATCGCCGGTACCGTCCAAAGACTAGATATTTGACAAGAATATTTCGTTTGTAGCACAGAAATCCACTAAGAATGGGTTTTACAAAATGTCACCTTGAATGCAAAATATACATGAGCAAGAGCAAAATTAACTACCATTTCAGAGCACATATAACGGGAGTGAAATAACCAAACATTATAACAACAACACGTGCACAGGGTCATCCAGCTCATCAGTTCGCCTCCGCTGCGAGCTGCGCGGCCCCGAGGGCGCGGTGCGCGTGCGTCAGCTGCGCGTGCTGGGCGCGCCGGCGCTGTCGCCGGAGCAGCGCTCTCTCGCGCACCCGCTGCACTCGCTCGCCGAGCGCGACACGCTAAGGGTGTTCCGCCTGCTGACGTCGCAGGTACGATCATACTGCTGCGAATGCTGTAATATCATATATGTATCGTCATCAGTGTATTAATGAGTTAAGCAATAACTTTATATACATTTTGACGATTTTTTTAAATAGTGTATGTAAAATTGATATGAGAAGACGTTAAATTGATTAAAGTATAAATTACTCACACTGAGACACTCATACATAGTATGAATTTGACCACTGTTAGCGCAGTAGTCACTGTAACGGACTGAAGCTCTAACGGTCGCGGTTTCGATCCCCGCTCATGACAGACATCTGTATTGGTCATATGGATGTCTTTCGTGGTCTGGGTGTTTGTGTTGTGTTAACAAGATGTAATCATCTTACTGGGGGTCCGTTGAGTGCTTGAGTGCTGCCGTTAACGGTTCACGTTATTATTTATTATTATTATTAAAAAATGCAAAAATGAATAAGTGATTTGGTTGTTGCCTAGTGACAAATTATTATTGATGTCAAAAGACAAGACATGACGATATAGGGCGGTATTGTAAGGACAGTACGTACTCTTGCTAACAATAAATACCTTTTTAATATCTGTCTCAAAATATTATCAGTTAACAAGCTGTTAGATTATAATCATTAAATTAATTACTAAAAATATGGTCTGCAATTGATTTTATTAATTAAGGTCTTGACCTTGTCTCAGCAACGCGGCAGTTATTTTTAACCATTATCATCTCTTTAGTTTAATTGTAAGAAATTTCTTAATAGTGGGAACATAAATAAATAGATAGTTACATAATTAAAACATTTTGCACAAATATATATACAGGCAAGTTGAAGCTAATTTGTGTAATGAACAGTATGGTTTTAGACCAAAGAGATCAGTAGAGACAAACCTACTTATTCTTACTAATTATATTTCCACCAGCCTTGATAATTGTTTTCAAGTCGATGTTTTATATTTTGATTTTAAAAAGGCATTCGATAGGGTTAATAATGACATCTTGCTAGCAAAACTGAATAGTATAGGTTTTGCTCCAAAACTTCTAAAACTATTCGCTGATTATCTCCGTGATCGTCAACAGTTTGTCCGATTAGGTATTTATGAATCCAGTCCGTATCACACACGCTCTGGTGTAAGTCAGGGCTCAGTACTCGGTCCATTACTTTTCTTAATAATGATTAACGACTTACCTTCAGTCCTTAAATTTTCTAAGTGTTTATTATACGCCGACGATTTAAAAGTACTTGCTGAAATAAGGTCTGAAGCTGATGCTCTCGCTTTACAACAGCATTTAGACGCATGTAGCAAAGCTTAACTTTTAGTTTTCAAGGCAAACGCCTACCGCCATGTTTTATAACATTATCATTTTTTATAACGTTACAAATCTTTTTATAACGTACGATTTTTTTATAACGTTACAATGTCTTTTTATCACTTACAATTGTTTATAACGTTACACGCAGTATATCAATGGACTATAAACAACGAAATGGAGTTCAATATAAGTAAGTGCCACGGAATGACTTTTGGATGAATACGACACCCAATAACTTATAATTAAAAAAATGGGTAATACTGTTGTTGAGAGATTGACAACAATGAAAGTCTTTTTTTTTACGGTCGTCACCTCGCGTCCTTCCTGCACAGGTACTCTCCAAAGCAACTGTGACCGGTCAGTATCTATGTAAGTAAGGAAGGTGACTCGTCGCTTCCGCCGCATCATTAGGAAACTAAACTAAAGCTAGGTACATATCATATAAACGACATATCCGCCTCCGAACAATTTGCATACGACAGTTGTTGAGGTGATATCTCGCCTCTAGATACCATGTAAATCGGTCGATTACCGTTAGGCAATATTTATATCTCTTGGATGATAGCAGTGGTCCTACAATGTCTATATGGACATGGTCAAACCGACTTCTTTGTGGTGCAAAATCATCAACAGGATTGCTTGTATGTCGCCAAACTTTGAAGCGTTGACATTTTATGCACTCTCGTGTCCACTATTTGACATCCTTGGTAAGAGAAGGCCAAATTAATTTCTTTGAGATAAACTTGATGGTTGCTTTGATGCCTGGATGAGATAATGAATGCAGTGATAGGAATGCTTGTTTGCGAAATGGTTGTGGAATAAACGGTCGAGCTGTTGAAGTACTAACATCACAGAAAATCGTAATGTCATAATGAGAGATGAATTTTCTTGAGGATGAGGCTTGAGTCTTTGATGAGCTCTTCAGTTCTAAATCCAATTCTTGAGCTGTTAAATTAAAATCAATTGGTTGTGAAATGGAATCATTGCGTGAAAATCTGCAACGATTTTTTTTTGTCCCGATGTAAAACGAATATGCGTTGTAAATTGGCTTATAAATTCCAAGTGACGAAATTGTCATGGAAACCATTTGTCAGGTTTTTGGCGAAAAGCAAGTGAATTATGGTCAGTGAATACCGTGAAATATTTTCATTCTAACCAGTGCTTAAAATATTTGATGGTTTCATATACTGCCAAAAGTTCGCGATCTAATGTGCTGTAGTTAATTTGGGATTTTGAAAGTTTCCGGGAAAATAATGCGATTGGTCAGTAGCCGTTTTCGGTCATTTTTTGAAGTACAGCACCCATTACCGATTTAGACACGTCTGTAAATAACGCTAACAGTGCGTTTTCTCGATGGAAAACTAATAAAATAGTATTAGCTAATGTATCTTTGCAATCTTCAAATGCTTTTAGTACGAGAAGGTGACCACTCGACCCGAAGCCGACTCGACTCGAAGTTAATGGTACCAAGGGAATGTCGCAGCTATTTAACAGTCGATGGTAATGGAAAATTTTGAATGGGTGAAACTTATTCTGGTAACGGTTTAATGCCGGATGTAAACATGAAAGCCAAGAAAATCAATTTCTGATCGTCCGAATTCAGATTTTTGTTGGTTGATGATAATACCGTAACCGGCGAGGCGGCGAAATAATGTGAGAAGATGATTGTGATGGGTAATTTCGTCCGGTAATGCTATCAAAATATGAAACTTTGAAATGTCTGTGCAGAGTTGCACAGTCCAAATGCCATTTTCGGAAACTCTGATAAGGCATATGGAGTGATGACTGCAGTTTTCACGATGTCCTCTTCGGCGATGTTTATTTGATGGAAAGCCTTAATCAAATCGATTTTTTTTAATTGTACAGGCAGATAAGCCGTATGTTAAATCCTCGATATTGCGTATCGAGTACTGGAATCGTACGGGCGTTGAGCATGTGGTCAACGCACGGTTGCCAATCACCATTAGGCTTTGGGACAAGGTGTAACGTAGTTATTACGCCACGGTGATTTCGATGGACGAGCTATTCCTGTAAAGCACTTCTTCAAATGCTTTTATAGCAATAGTCAATTTGTCTGGAGCTAGTCTTCGTACTTTCGTGTCGTGTTTAGTTTTTGAAATTCTGATAGTAGTTGGTGAAAATGACTTTGGTTTGGTATGATAGTTTTGATGTGAGGAACAGAATCATGATGAGTGCAGATGCCAGCTAACTTTGTAAAAAGTTTTCTGCTTATGAGGTCCACTAAAATGCCAAAATGTGATAAAAAATCTGCGCCAATGAATGGTTTCTACACATCTGCTATCAAAAATTTCCATTCAAAAACTATAAGTAAGCTTAAATTTAATTATAATGTAGTGAATCCGTAGGTCTTGATTGCCGTTCCGTTGGCGGCGTAAACGAGATACTCGGTGGCTTTAACTTTGCGTTTGACCCTGTTAACCGGAAAGAGGCAGACGTTGGACACAGTGTCCACTAAAAATGATAGTTTCAAGGACGAGTCATTTACCGCTTCTAATGACCCGTGCTTTAGCCTCTAGTTTTCCGACTTACTTATGTAGCTGCAAGCAGAGTTGCATTTTACTGCCCGGTTGCCAAACGTGGAATGACACCAGCAATGTTTTCGGTTCCTGGAGGTTGTACGACGTTGTCTAGAACGACGATGAATTTGTTGTCTGCGCGGCCTTGTAGACAGTTGCTCTATTTCTTATGTCATCTGATCGATCCTAGGGTTAAAAGAGGCTATTTTGTTATATTTTATGTCCGACATTGAAGGCGATATTTAAGCCGAAAATGTAGAAAATAAACTTGCTCCTTAAAATCCTGGCAACATTCGTGTTCAGGTAGCATTCAGTGTTGTCGAGTCACCAATTTTGGAGTTACAGGTAATTATATACGAGTCTCGCTGAAACTGGAGAACGGCTGAATCTGAACAATCGTGGAAGTCCAAGAAAGGTTTAAACGGTAAAAAAAAAATGAAAAAATTGCTAATTTAATTTCTGTTTAAACATGAAAAACACTATAATGACACTTTGATTGACATGGCAACGTCTGTCGGGTCCACTATTCTAGCAGCAAGATACGATGGCAGTTTTGACACATTAAAAAAGTGATGGGAAATGTAAATTTATTATCGAAAACAAATAATCAAATCTTTATTTTTTTGAAGTAACTATTTTAAGTTTTTGTTGTAGTAAGGTACTATTAATTATCTATATTATTTAAATTTAAAAAATTTAATAAAACTAAAATGTAAATGTTTACTTCGTATATTTTAATGAACTGAATATTGAATGAAATGAGATGCGAGATATGAGAATGAAATTATATACTGTTAAAGACAGTCCAGAAGGGAATAATAATACAACAACTGTTCATTATACAAGTCTCTATTTCCACGATTAATACAATAATCCATTATATTATATCCCCCTATCGCTGTCTCCTCTCTTGACATTCACA
>DVXP01000402.1:0-21079 GCA_018235645.1 Junonia grisea | reverse complement strand
TTCTTCCGGCACATGCAGGTTTCCTCACGATGTTTTCCTTCACCGCCGAGCACGAGATGAATTTAAACACAAATTTACCGGTACCGGTCATACTGTTTAGCAAAAAATAATAAAGCGCAATTCTTGTGTTGCAGTCTCATTATGGTTGTAGATATTTACCGTCTATTTACCAATTACATATGAACTATCTTAATATATCTTAGTATTTGTAATGTACAAAATCTGTGTTAGACAGTTGTAAAGTCTTGTGGTAAATATTCTAAATCGCCTATATACCTATCCAAAAAAATTATATTCCAGAAACAAACAAAATTCGCGGCCGATTTCCTAGCCAACGAGATGGGACAGATGGTGAACCGCGCCAGCCGCGACAAGATCCCGATCAACCTCAGCAAGGACGAGATCCAGACCTACATCAAGCGCTTCCAGATCATCGACAAGGACAGGAAGGGATTCGTCTCTATTAACGATATTAGGAGAAGTCTTAAGGTAACGCTGATTGGGATTATTAAAAAGGGATATAAAATTTAGAGATTTTCCGAGAACAATAACCAAAAAAATAGTCTATTAACGTAAGCAATATATTTTACTATTTTTATTTCTTATAATGGTCAGATTGTTATGTCTATAAAATAGTACTCTCTAATTTATTTTCTGTGAAGGTAAATCTTAAATTCGAGCTAAAGTGATTAGAAAAATCATAGATTTTGCATCAAACCTCCGACGGTCATATCGTCAAAACCATCAACTTTTACGTTATTTGGATTCTAGCTAATTTTTCAAGTTTAAGCAAGCAGCGATCAACGGATCTCTACTGTTAGAGTACTAAAAGAAATTTCTGACATTTTTTCAAACCATTAAAATTGTAGGGTATGGGTGTCAAGCCATCAGATGCTGAAATAAGTGCAATCCTATCAGAAATAGACGTTACTTATCACGGACATCTGGAAATACAGGACTACCTACAGGTAGAAAGGACAAATTTTGGGAAAGGGTTCATGTCCTTGTGAATCGTTGGGACTCTATGTTTAGGTGTCAATAAACCTAGGCACAGATAGAATTGTGTATCGCTTTCACAATTATGGAATAAATTACCATCGTTTAATTTTTGGGCACTTCATGTCCCAAAAAATGGTAATTTTCCATAGTTGTGTTACATGTGGGTGCATATGGTACATTTAGACTACGACACTATACCGTTCACTCAGTGTATACATTGAGTGTCCCTGTATGTACACAAATGTCACTTCAAATTGCGACACAATAATAAGGGTCGAATCAATATTCTGTAAATAATCCGAACAAGTGTAAAAAGTACAGACACTAATGTCTGACA
Organism: Junonia grisea; assembly: GCA_018235645.1. NCBI lineage: Eukaryota > Metazoa > Arthropoda > Insecta > Lepidoptera > Nymphalidae > Junonia > Junonia grisea. The sequence continues at coordinate 19,743 of DVXP01000402.1, read as the reverse complement.
TTATGTCGTAATGTGTCGTAGTCTAAAAGTGCCAAGTGTTGAATGTCCAAGCTTATTCCAGGGCACGGGCGAGACGGTCACAGGGGAACAGTTGCACGAAATATTGAAAGAGATCGACACTAACATGAACGGCCAGGTCGAGCTCGACGAGTATCTGCAGGTTCATATCACGACGCGTTTTTTGCACGATCATTCTGCAAATGATTTTTTTACTATATATGCACGCTTTAGTAATAATTATTTATGGCATAATAAGTATTTACATACGCATTTTTCAGATAGCGTAAATTTTATCCTTACCTAAATTACAGGTTATAAAATTATATCACTTATTTTTTTTTGCTTTCTGTAATTAAACTAAAAACAAATTAAATATAAAACAGTAGTATTTTTTTTTCAAATGCGTGGAACCATTATGTCTTTATAATATCGAATTCATAAATTACAAAGGAATTATCTTTTACAATAGATTAACTGCTTAAATAAAAATGTTTAAGCCTATGCTGATACCGTAAATATCATAAAACAAATATTAGTGTAGATTTGTGACGAATTTTTTTTAATCTAAGTCAGTAACTTAAAGCACAGATTAAAAAAAATAATATTATATTGAATATTAATACCTACCTTACCTAGTCTAATGATTAATCTTATTTTTTTTTACTTACACAAATTATGCATGTGTCTTCATATGTGTTGTGTTAATGTATGATTTAGTTTGTTCTGTTATACAATTATATGTTTTTTTACTAACATATTTCTATTATATTTTTAAGCTGTAATTGTGTTCGTACATTGTGTTGTCCAATATTAACATTACTTGTATTTTATTTTACTTTTTTATATTTATTTTTGCATGACACTTTTTAATGCAACAGTGTATTGGTTTTTGCTATATAAGCTTTATAGTTTATAGTATTTATTTTTAGTACAATAATAACTCACAATACAAATAATAATTATTACTTATTTGATATGAAAGCGTTGTGTGAATCTTATTCTAGAAAGTACAAAATATAAATTTAAATAATAAGATCCTCATGATGAAGTTTTTCTAATGTAACTATTTACTGTTATTAATAATTTTGTCGCCCTTATGCACAAAGTCAATAACTAATCTATATATAGGTAGAGTTTATGGTGCTCGATCAAGATGAGACAAAAGAGGCCATATATCTTTTCATGAAATACAAAAGAAATTGTGTTGCGTACCCCAAATTCTGTCTTTATTGTTACTATTATTTTTTAATTATTGGTAGATGGCAATTTTACCGCTTGTGGTATGGAGTGTAGAAATAAGGAAGGATCTCTTTCCTCATATTACTATAGAACTAAAATGTGTCCCCCAAAATGCAAAAATTAGGCGGCGCTGCTGTAGTTCGAGGGTATAGTTTGAAGTAACCCTAGAGCGAGTTTTGAATTTTTTTGATAACGTACGTAATATTCGATCAATATCCTTCCATACACTAACTCACAGCACGTCTATCGAAATTCACTATTTTCGTTATCAAGAATACACTCCATACTCTCCTTATTACTACACTACATAGACTAAAGACTAAACAAGCTTTAAAACAGTCGCTTTAACTAAAACGGAATATGTTGTACAGATGATGTCAGCCATCAAGTCCGGTCACGTGGCGTACTCGCGTTTCGCGCGCATGGCGGAGCTTGAAGAGGAGCACCATGAACGAGAACTGCTCAAGAAGCAGATCTCCGTCGAGAGGAGCGGTGGTGGATTGTAGACGTCTCATGGTATGATATTGGAGTGATGACACTTATTAGTTCAGTTATTAGGGCATTGTTTAAATTTATACCATTTTAGGGTGATCTCAAAATTTTATTAAGATTGAATTCTCGACCCTACTGACTTTACTGGGTTAAATGGGAATAAGTTATGAAGGGTAATAGGAGTTTATGAGAAGGATAGGCATGGGGCTTCACTCGCCGTACGAAAATAAGCTACAGTACTATATTTATCTTAAGCAGACATTTCGTAAGATTGTGGTACAGTCCCACATTACTTTGCTTGTTGTTGTGAATTGCATTGCTTATTGTCTCTACCACAACTAGCCACAGCCTTAATGTTATTGCCAATAAATTTTAAATTTGGTACTAAATTTCGTTTCTCTTGTTTCAGATATATCGAATACATCGCAACAATTTAGTCATAAGTGTTATGTCACTAAGTATTATTTGTTAACTTAAATCACGACCTGTCGTTTATTTATAATCCAAAGTAGCAACATACGTCCAATATTTATTTCAAACTTGAATTATTTATTATCTCAATTTGTTGTTTTTATGAGATTAATATATGTAAATAGAAACAGTATTTAATTGATCTATAAATTGCTTAATTGCACTCATAAATTTGTCTAAATTATATTTACATTAATATACATATTTCTCAAATGTTTAATGATAAATTTTCGTGGACGTCGACTGAACGTGAATGCGACGCCTGCTGTGAAACTGAAGCAATGAAACTTCTCCACAGATATGCGGTCAACGAAAGCAATTTCATCGATAATATTATTCATAATAATATGTGATTTGTCTACCTGAGATTTGTTTTGTGTTTCATGTTAAATGAAAAAAATGTTACGACGCATAGCGTTACTTAGTTCAACATTTTTTAATTTATGTATTCACACATGTAATTTGTTTTGTGCAATAAATTGATTTGATTGCTAATTGTTTTTTTTTTTTGATATATTGATACCTTTTTACATCCACAAGGTAAAATAATGCTGCAAGTATGCAAACAAACCTAGTACAATAGAATCGATAATGAACCACAGAGAAATAATTACATAGATTAATACATATACAACTAGATGTTTTAGTTTCTTCACACTATTGTATCGTTTAGTTTAAAACGAAAATACATTAATAAGCATAACATACTACTACAGTTCTCCAGTAAGATCACTTATATGAACACAGTTAGTTAACGTTCATAACAAGTCCAAGTCATTTAAATCTTTATATTGGGGTCGATCTAATTGTTGTATTGAAAAACTTGAATAAACTAACGTACAAAGTATAAAGATTCCTTTGATTATATAATAATCAAAGAAAGATTCATAACAATGCTCTATTTGTTACTGATTTGAGAACAGATGTTTTGTCTATCAGAATTTTGTTTAGTAATATTTATTAACAAAAAAATATATACGTATTAGAAAAAATAATATGGTTTGAATGGGAAATACTTAGTAATTTTATTACAAGCAATCTATATTATTTAGTTTACAAAGTTATTAAAATCGACATTTAACGCTGTATGCGTCATCACTGTAACAGTCAAATATTTGAATTTCACAACGATGAAACGCAAGTAGTCAAAGACAAGTAAATAAAAGAGTGAATGAAATGAATGACTGAAATGTCAGTAAAATGTTAGATAAAAGAGTATGTATCTATCTATATAATAATTGTTGATTTTAACTTTTTTTTCGATAACGCATGATCGGATTTTTTATATATCTTGTTGTCATTATAATCCCATTCCTAATTATCAATCAATATCATATCTTTATATTTTTAACAATATAAATAAGTAGGAATATTAAGTAAATTGCACTAACATAATAAAAATAATGTCAACTGATAAAAAGACAATTAATATTAAACGTTGACCACACACGTTTGATATTTACAACAGAAGGTCGTAATTGGCGTAATTTACAAGTTTATTTAATTTATGGATTTTATGGTTTACACATTTGCTAAAATAATTTTCATCTACGTACTATTTAAAATCGCGATATGAAGTTTAAATAAGTTCGTGAAAGTTACTCGTCAGGGAAGTTGAAATGTAACTTACGTGGTTTGGACGTAGGGCGGTGGTTACGCCCCCGCGGCCTGCTATCGCGGGCGGGCGGTGGGTGGGCGCATCTCTACGGTGTGTTTATGAATTTTTTAAACGCAACACTTGAAGTTGTAATTGTTTCAAACGTGCCACGATATTCCCCCTCTTTTTGTATATCCGTTATCATTTTATTTAGACGAAAATGTGTTTTTAGGACAAACGATTAATCTTATTTCTGACGTATGGGCAACATGTACAGATTTTCGGTGCGTTATTAGGTATTGGGGTTAATAACTCACATAAACTTACGACGCTTTAACTAATATAATTAGTTACAATCATATTTTTATTAATGTTTTAATGATTAAGGTAATTAAATGGATTTTATGAAATTTATTACGTTACTTAAAAGATAGGTATTTAAAGATAACATATCTTACTAAAATGATATATTAAAACGTATTGTTAGGTACTTGTTCTCTGATTAGAAGTTACAGAATATTTAACAATACAGGTTATTAGGTATCAATATTAGCTGCGTATTTCTCCACATTAATAACCACTAATAGATAGGTACTTCGTAACATTAATAATATGATTGTGTACGGTTAAATCGAGAAACAGTAACAGGTGCATGTAATCAAGTCATATAATATTATCAGGTGAGTCAGGAAATACACACAAAAACGCAAATTCGCTAAGTCACTCATTTAAATCGTATTAAAAAACCCGCTTTGCGCGTAAGCTCGGGAGTGGCGAGTCATGTGACAAAGTGAATAGGGAATGTACCGTTTACATATTCATGTTCGTACCTAATACGGTAACAAGTGATTAAATACGAATGTCAATTGAATTGGATATAATTACTATGGAATAATTAACTCTTAAGCCAAATAAAGAAACCAAGCTAAAAATAAATAATTTTTATTATAATTCTACGACAACATCCCGGAAGTTTTTTTTATTTAGATACGATTAAAAAACAGAATACGTTGACTGGTGATTAATAGTGATCGACCCACGTGAACGCGCGTTTCCTCCCACGCTCGACCATAGATTGATTGCCATGTCATTGTTAGTACGCACTGTAAGTTAGTTTCTTTAACGATAACATTGTAATTATTTTAATAATCATGTCTATTAATAAATAGATATTATCATTACTTTGTTACTAATATACTATTAATTTTAATTAGTAGATATCGAGTAGACTCTTATTAGCAATCATTTAATCAATTAGGAAAACTTATATTTTTTAATTATTAATTATGACTTACTATACCTACCTATCTACGTCCTAACTTTTTTAAAACAAATCAAAATTAATCGTCACAGAGAAAATACGTTGTGGATCTTCGTGGAAAAGTTCTTCATTTTTTTTTGCCATGCTTTATTCAAAGAGCTTGCTCCTAATGCTAATGTTAAAGCTAATGTTTTCAATGTCTTTAATTGGAAAATTTCAACATACCTATTTAGATAGACATATTTAGTGCCGTAGTTAAAATGGGAGTCTGGGGCGGACTCTTAATTTTTCCACCCCTATGTGCAGATGAACTTTTTTTCAGCAATGCAGCGCAGAAGTTGCATCCTTTATCACTCGTTCACTTCGCCACGCACTTTACTGCGACTATTTTATTTAGGAATTCGTCCAGTCAAACTTGCACCCCTACTCATCAGTAGTTACACATCAACTTGTTAACTTATTTTTGCAACCTGAAATATACCTACCTCGACACTTTACAATTTTTTTTGCAGTTTTCGTGACTGTGTATCACCTCCTAAACGGTGACACACGGGGCGGATCCACCGATTATTTTTATGATAAAATAGAACAAAAAAATGTCTATAAATTTGTATACAGGTCACCTACCTAGTACCTCGATCTATTTACGTATACAGCTCTTGAATCATAAATAAATAAAAAATAACATCGCATTAGAATAGTTGCCATATTATATCTTCGGTAGGTATAAGAGACTAAGGGGACGACCTTTTGATCCCTATCTTGAACACGCTTTCATAATGACTAAGTAATTGCACTCCCTGATATTGTGCCATAATATTTCTTTCATAAAAATACTTGATAGCTCACTTAAAGAAATGAAAGTAAGGTACAACTGTAAAGAAAAGAGTTTAAAATTCTTTTTTTGAAATTTTTGCTTCATAAAAATAAAACTTTAGTATGCAGTAAAAATTTTATGGCCCTACTTTTCAAAGCTATAATCTGACTTTTGGAGGAGTATAGACCATGCGATGTATGTTTCGTTGATTTTCAGTCTGATGTGCTAATTAGTATTTAGATGCAATGTTATTCTAGCTAGGGCGTGTCGTGCGGGGGGCGGGTGGCGCGGGCGGTCCGGCCCGCCCACCATCACTTCCGCTTCCGTCATTGTGCTAGCCTTACAGGCTTCAGCTAAATCCTCATCATCTATCACGTTGAGTTGCCTTTGCCTCATATGCTTTACCACACAACATCAAAGACCTTCTGACTTACAAAAGTAGCACCCCAAGGTTTCTTATTGTAGTTAAGTATATTTCGATAAATTTATTAGTCATTTTCACCACAGGTATGCTTTCACTGCTTCTGTTTATTTAAACAAAAAATATCTATTTATGACGACAAGATCAGATTTTTGGTCATAATTTTTCTTAGTTGTGACCAGATTTTTAAATTAGTGATTAAAAGTCACAAAAATCTGTCGAAAATAATAATTCCAAGCGAAATCACAAAGGCCTATTGCATACTCGTTTTAAAATATATAGCTATAGGTACATTATGAGTAATTATACATTGTGATAGAATGAAAAAAAACTTAATGCAGTTATTTTTCCTTCATCAACGTGATCAACGTGGTTAGTTCATTGCTTCAAGTTACCTACAATCTCGGATGTAGACGTATATTTCGAATAATAGGTAGCTATTTTTAATAATTTAATTATGAACATCTTATTACATTGATTACAAAAATGATTGTTCTTAATAACTGTACCTATTTTTCGAGTTTAAAGTGACTCCGCAGTAACATTGCGTTATTAAGTAGATACCTACTTGTGACGAATTCATTGGAATTAGTAGCATAAAAATAGAAGGTACCTAAAATAGTATCATAACGACCTATATTGACAGCTTCACGACCTATATTGACAGTTTAAATATCATGTTATCATTTTTCATAAGAATACCTACCTCAAACAAAAGACGAAAACAAGACGATAGGCGTTGACCTAAAACAATGCAATGATGATTTCATCGGTTCTCTTCACCGACTAATTAAGTATACGCAAACACTATCACGTCATTCCGCTACCGCATACCGCGCCACACAACACTGAGGTACACCCATAATGAAATTAGTTCATATTAACAATGTCTCATGATCTCAATAAACTATATGTTTAACTAAACTTTAAAACTATAACCGTAAGGTGAAAAGTCTAATAGCATATTTGTAGAATACTGTTGACTTGGATATTTACGATAAAAATATTCAGTCCAATCTATTATGAACGTTAGACGCACACATTAAGATCTAAGTTACCTTGCAAAAGTCAGAGATAATTAAGCCGGAGACATACGCTCTCTCGGGGCGGCTGCTCATTCGTGCATAATGGACTTGGGGCAAACGCGGCTGACGCTTGACAAAACGTGGCTCGACTTTCACTCTCATTTCAAGCCAGTTTCGACTATAAATAATGCGATCACGTCTGTCTGTTTTGCTATATTTAAATGGTACAACTATGATATAAAATATCGAAAATTTCGAATGTTTTGTATGCAGATGAGCGAAGGTATTTGTATTTTTACGACATACGGTCTTTGTATCCTATTAAAAATTATAACTTAAGAAAATAAATAAATAAATAATATTAATAATATTATAGACTAAGAAATATATTGAAATGTTAAGAATAACCCTTCGGAGTTTAAATATTTAAAAAATATGTAAGTGTATATTTGAATAATTTTTTTATCGATTTGAAGTCACTAAAACTAAATTACTTCCAGAGTAATTAGAGTCACTTTTTGTCGAAACGAGGTCGATGAGTATAATGACTCTGATATGTTGTTGTTTATCGGGGATAGCTTGCAAAGAGATACGTGTACCGCGGAAAGCGTTGCGACATGTGTGCATTTTTTACCCGCCCAAGGAGGCCGCTGGCGCGAGGTTATACACCCATTATTACGTCCTTCCTACTTTCAATTATTATTATCGGGCGGTGGCGCCGCACCCGCGACGGGGAGGAGAAGAGAGGCGCAGCTGCTGCCTACCAATAATCAAGACCTGTCTTTGTACGAGCGAGACAGAGCTAACGGCCCTCAACTTATAAAACATTTTTAAAAAAGAAGTATGATACCAATAGACGAAACGAATATTAAAAATATACTTCATATCGTTATAAAAGTTTCAAGTTTTACTTTTATAACAACTACAACAATATTTAATCTCAAAACTAACTTATAACGTGATCAACGTGACTGCGATAGGAGGCGGATCTCCGAAGTTTGACGATCGTGTTCGTTTTCACTCGTCAGTTTGCTTGCCGCAGTTTGGCGGCCGGTCGTGAGAATGGTGTGTACCGTACGTGAACAAAGGGAAATAACTGTTTGCAAGTGTCAAGTAGATAATGTCGTCTGAGCTCTCAAAAGTGCAAGTGGAATATATTAGTGAGGACAAAATTATCAAGGTAAAACGTGGCGGCTTTGGGGTTATAGTGTTATTGTGTAACAGATTGGACGCCAACGGGCCGCGTTCTCGTGTGTCGGTCGGTGCAGGGGGAGGGCGGGGCGAGTGCGGCCCCGGCCGTGTGGGGCCCGTCAGGCCACACGCAGGAGGTTGTGACCGCTTCGTGAGCTACTCCCTTGCCGAAATAACATCAACATCCTCCTTCAGAAACACTTTACACCCATTTTAAGTTTACTCATAATGACAACCCTTATTTACACATATAAACGAATTTGACTCACAAATGTATCATCATGCACAAATTAATAATCAGAACATTAAATATAGAATCGACTAGATAGAAGTTGTTATTATCATTTCATTCAATACTTAATATTTAATAATGCAGTACATGAATTTATAATAATAATTTAAGTTTATAGTGAAATTCAAAAATAATATTCAAAAGTAACCTAGTTATAAATGCGTAAAATCACAGTCACGCGATCCAAGGTGGGTGGATCAAAGGGCGGCGGCGACCTTGAGTGCGACGACTCCCGGCTCACGGCACTTGTTAGGAAAAGGCGTGTCGACTCCCAACTATTACGATTTTATAAAATAGAAATCCTTTGAAAGTTATAGATACATTTAATAGATTACAAGATATTTTAAGTTTTTAGATAGAGATAAAATTTATCAGTCATAACGTGAATATTTTTAAATCACACTTTTAAAATCTATCTAATATGGAATAAACCCGAAAATTTTAATTTTAATGACATAAACAAAATATTAAAAGAACGAATGATTTACTTTCGTCTATTTCATTCTAAGAACTCTATAGTAAAATCTACTCATACTTTATCTATACTCCTATAGTCAATTTCCAAAAAATTTGACAGGTAAACAAAGCAAAAAGTTTATATTTTTGTTTGTATTATCGATTCTTTAAACTAAAATAATAACAAAAAATGTATAACATTTAAAAGTTAACGAAGTTTTAACTAAATATAAACATTTCTATCCAAAGAAAAAGTTTCGTGTTTTAAAAGTATTCTTGTCACATAAGAAATCACCACGATAACTTATCGTAACCCTGTATTCTTTGATTCAGCTGATCTCTATCGATTGTGTTCGAGACTACCCCTTGCGGCTGTCGCTACTCCCTACGATACAATACGAAACGAATGAGCGACTTCTATCGCATAGAATTTACGAGTTATTATCGAATAATCAATCTTTAACTATTGTATCATGTACAATATATTGTGTTATTGTATTGTTAAATACTTTTCCCATCCAAGTTTACTTATTTAATTATTTTATCAGAATCTAATTGAAAGTATTTAATAAAAGTTACAAAACATAAGCTGGAAACTTAATGTTAAATTGTAAAAATTGCTTTAAGAAATTTTTAATAATATCATTTTTCATTATATTAAATATTAAAGTTATAAGAAGTATTTTATGTAATTTGAATCTATCAAATGTATCTGTAGTCCTTTTGTTTAACTTAAAGAAAAAAATATTTTTTATGGAAAATACTTAAAATGTTTTGATAGCATTTTTACATTCTGTAAACTGTTACTACCCTTAATTAAAGACAAGATTATTAATAAAACAAGATTACAACACACACTACTGTTTATATATTGTTAGGATAACAATAAGAACACTCACACACATAAATATTCACTATAATTTTATTCCAGCAACAAAAAAACTTTTTGTTTAAAATATGATAAAAATGATCCTTTATAGAATATACTTAAGGAATCCCTGTCTTAAGTTACATAAACAATACTTATAACAAGTTTGAAGCATTACATATTTGTGTATTATACATATTTTCTCACTTTTAACATTATTTTAAAGGAGGGTTGCGGCACCCAGTCGCCCCTTGCATTACTGGCGGCCACCTGCAGCCGCGTCGGTGCCGTCAACATGGGGCCTGATCAGCAACAGCAGGAAAAAGAGCAACAGCAACAACAACAACAACATTTTAGTGAGTACAAATTACTATTAAACTGCTAAGTCTTCATATACCCGTTGCCCTAACTTACAAACTTACCTTTTCCAGGTCCACAACAACAGCAAGTGCAGCAGCAACAGCAACAGCAGCAAGTACAGCAACAACAACAACAACAACAACAACAGCAGCAGCAGCAGCAGCAGCAGCAGCAACAACAGCAACAGGTTCAACAAGCTCAGCTTGTCCAACAACAAGTGCAAGGGGATGCCGCTACACTCGCAGCGATACAGCAGCAGTATTTACAACAGCAACAACCGCAACTGAGAGTCATTAGTACTGCTGTTGTGCAACAACTCAGAGCTCAAGGGCTATCGGTGAGTTGATCGAGGGATGGGGTAGACTAAAGGTTCGGAATTTAGTTACCGTTAAGCCCCAGGTGATTCAACATTATCATTGTAAGTAGCAAATATATAAAGTAGCATCTCAAGTACCACCAAGGCTGCAAGAGTAACTTATCACCAACTAATGTGCTGGTAAGTAAAATAATAAATAAATACATACATAAAAATCACACAGATTGAGCTAGCCCCAAAGTAAGTTCGAGATGTGATGGGATACTAACCCAATGATACTAGTTTTATAATAGATACAGATATAGATAAACATCCAAGATCAGGAAAAGATTGTTTTCTATCATGACCTGGCCGGGTATTGAACCCAGGGCCTCCACGCAGGCAGGCATGTTGACAGCTGCGCCACGGGGGCCATAATTAAATCATCATTACAAAATAGATTCATGAAAATGTTTTGAACAAGTTAAAGAAACTTTCACCAAAAAGCAACATGAAAATAGTTAAATAAATAGTTTTTAAATATGTATGATAATACATAAAGGTAGGTACAATCAATTTACATTAATACATACTTTTTTATATTATTCATTAACTTTAGGTTATGCATTTCTGACTGTTATTTTATACATCTTATTTTATAAATTTTATTTATTTTACAGGTTTTATTCCTTTACAAAGATTTTTGTTTAAACACAAAGTCAAATCATTGTATTAATAATTCCGTTGGTTCTAACAAAATTACATAAAAACATCTTACAATTTATTATACAATTTATTCACTATAATATTATGCTAATTTGTTTCCTCAAATTACATGGAACATAAAAAATAATATGAATATTAAATTGGAAGAATTTTATGTATACAGTATAGCAGATAATGACTCAATCATTAAGATAAAACTCAGCTTTAAATTTAGTGCATCAAGTTTTATGATGGATTTTAAATTTTGAAGTCATTTTTAAGAACATAGCCATACATTGAAAGATAGTTCTCTAAGTAAAATAATTTACGTGAAGATTACATGTGCTAAACACCTAACTTAGAGTTGTCATACAATCATCAAAGTTTTTACAAGTTTACCTGATTATACTTATACAAAATGAATGTACTGCTTTACGCATTATGTTCTAGCTATTAGGTATGATATGTATGGCAATACGACCCCATCAGAAAAAAATGAGTTTTATAGACTTTCTTTTATTAAAGTGATTATTAATTACTTTTACATTTGTGGCTCCTTAGGTTCATTGCTTGTCTGTATTTTTTTCTTAATGTGCATTATATTCTAAGTCTTTCAATATGCAGCCATGTTATACATATAACGATGACAAGATGATTTGCCTTGTTGGGCAGTGGAATAGGAAAACAGGCTTCAAGGATTTACGCTAATACACCGCTCATAGAAATAAGGCTGATGTCATACTATTCATTTTTTGTTGCATTTAGACATGCCTCCATTTATAAAACGTCGGAATGTTGATAAAACTGGTATTATAAGTATTCTATTTAAATTATTGACATGTTATATGTATTTTATGTTGCTATTTATACATTATGTGGCTTGCTATAGATAGTTTTTTTAATTAATTCAACTGATTATTATAGCAGTTGCAGAATATGTATTTTAAAATTTAAGATTCCGAATTATATTATATATTCTGTTTAAACATAACATAAACTTATTATTTAAGTAATTTTAACACAAATTTAAGTTTTAAGTCACATTTTTGTGTCACTTTGTCTATTTGTAAACTTATTCTTGGTAAAAGTAAGAAAAGAGCTATTTTTAAATAGTGTGTTGTTTCTTTTCCAGGGGAATGAATTGTCAGCAGCGATAGTGAACGCCGCAAGTACTGTCCCAAATGGCATTCAAGTACAACAACCACAGGTAAAATCAAAAACACTACAGATATACTTTTTAAGTTTAAAAGTATATAAAAAAGGAGGTATAAAAGAAAAAAATGTCATACTACTTTATTGTTAATATTATAAAGTTTAAAAATGAACCCTCATCTTACTATATAATATTTTTTTTAGAAAATTTGGTTTGGTAAGACTAATATGGTTTAATTAATTCATTTGCTATTCTCAATTTCACGTTTTTAATTTATCCAAACATTCTTAAATTTACAAATATGTCTTTCATACTATTTACAGGTGATATCAATGCAGCAATTGCAGTCGCTACTAGGCGGCGGCGTGGTATCAAGTAGTGAGGGTGCTACGTATCAGAATGCGCCACAACAGTTGCTACAGATACATCCGCAGTTATTACAGGTATATTAATATTTTTATTAAAATAGTTTTTAGGTAATATATATTGTAGCTTCTGTCTTTGTATGGACAAAAAATAAAAAAAAAAACTCTTAAATGTGTCTAATTTTTAATCAATTATTTTTATTTGATAATCATTTATTTTATTAACAAGACTGTTCTAAAACATCATATAAGTAATAGGTGATAATAATAGAAAAAATATGTACCTATAAAAAAAGACTTGTTTTCATTTTGTCACTTTATGTGAAATAATAAACACACACAGACAGCTCTGTAGCAATTTTATGTCAAGTATGAACATTAAATATATTATCAATAAGACACTTCACTTATCTTCTTAAATACTATAACAAATTGTGTTTACGCCTTCACGGTAAATAATGAACATGATTGATTTGCTTTGTAAGTGTCATCAATATTGCATTATCTGTGTTCTTTCAAAATGTCTTCTTTATCGCTATCTATTGTAAATGAATGTGCAATTTTAAATAAACATTTACGAGTTTGAACACTGAACATTACATACCAATACTGTCCAATACTGTTGTAGCAATCCGATCCAGCTTCGAGTGAATTAAGCAAACCTTATAAAAAGGTATAGCTAAGATAGCTTATATTAATCTGCAATAATATGTATAGCATTCTAATTGTTAAAGAATTTTTGAAATTGGTTCAGTATTTTATTAGACACTTTTCACTTATTTGTTACATACATGCTTATATATATTACATACTTCTTCTTCTTCTCACATATTACTTCTTTATAATAACAGTATAGATAGATAATAGATATACAATATGTGTACATAGATAGTATAGATTGACAGCGATGGTCACTCCAACAGTCTAAAGACCTAACCATCGTGGGTTCGGTCCTGCTCATGACTATTACATGTGTTAACCATTTGTTTGAGTGTTGATATTTGTGACGTGTATATTCCTAGATCTTCGACTCAGAATTCCACGACTTTATAGTGTTTATTGATTCCAAAGAGATTATTCATTAAATGTCGTATTTAAAATCAACTTTTCTCATTTTCGTTTTTCTTTTTATCTAAAATTTAGGCAATGGATTACCGATAATTATCCATACAGGTCAATTCCACAACTCATTTGTCCACAGCAACAGGCAAGCGGAGTGGGGGGAGTATACGGTGGTTGTGTGGTGGGGGGCGTGGCGCCCTTACAAGCGGTCACTGTGGATGGACAAGACGCGTTGTTCATACCCGCACACCATGCTCAGGTATTGTATATGAGATAATGATTTTTAATCAGGAACTGGCAACTTGTCGCAACATTATATTTAAACAAAATTACTTAAATGACTTTTTATGCTATTTCCTTTCTCGTAATGTTGAATAAAATGATATCTATAAAACATATTTTGTATTAATTTAACATAAATATTTTAAACTAACCCAACTTAGCTTGTTTTTATGACACTCCAAACACATAAATTAATAAATGTACATAATTATATTTTTCTTTGCCTTCAAAAGTTATGAAAATTTAGATATGTAATGTTGTCAGTGGACGGTCGATATTTTTCATTGTAGGCTGCAACTTAAGCGATATAATTACGATCAATATAGCTTGCAATAAAAGGGCATACATTCATAAATTGTTTTTTTTTTTTCAGAATTTCTCAGGAATGGGTCAAGTGAGCCTTGTAAATGGTCAACTAGTTAGGACTCCAGTACTCCCAGCAGGTTTCCTGCAAAACGTCATGCATTTACCCGCAGGTAAGCTGCCCTATATCATTAATATTTAAACCACATTCATTTCCAAAGTCGCTTGGGTTCTAATGTTCACTTATCTTCGGGAATGCTTGAAATTTCACTTATTTTGCTTATCGCTTAAATCACCAATAAAATTAATGTTCAATTGGTTCAAAATTTTCAATATCTAATGGAGCTTTACAGTTCGGTTACTTTTTTTGTTGTGCTATTATTTTTGTTTTTTTTTTAATTTACAAAAAAAAGTAGATATGTCTTCTATATTTATGACTAATTGGATACTATTCTGAATTATGCGTAAATGTGCAAACAGCTAACCACATAGTTAAATATCATTAAAACTATTTGAAACATTAAAAAGTAATTAATATGTTCCATGTAAATTTTAGTCACTATTTTCTTCAATCAATAAGTTAAAATATAATCAATGGGTGTGGTATTAAATGTAAGTCAGCATACTCATCAGTCATCACTCATAACTCTACATTAATTGTTGCTATACAGACACATGCCATGTAGCCATTAGACTACTATAGACTTTAACAATAGATAGCTATTTATAATACAAAGCTCAAACTAGTCCGCTGGACAGTCACAATAACAGTATCGAAACAATGTCCAATAATTTTCGACTTGCTAGATCATAGAAGGAATTATAGAAGAAATCAAATATTTATTTTGCTATAATCCGCCAAAGTTTTCGCGGTTAGGGTAGTTATCATGAAATTCTTCAAAGTAACGCCTGATTCAATTAAATATTTAAAAAAAATACTTGCTATACTAAGATTTTTAATTCGAGTCAGTAAAATGACATTTCCAGTGTTGCAGGTTTTTATTCCTAAATAAATGGTGATGTAGTAGAATCAAGATTTTACAATAAAAGTTAGTTGAGTCGAGTATATTTTTTTATTCAATATCAAATTTTAATTGCCTTTATATAAATAAAAAATTGTGATGTACGGTAATAATTGGTCAGAAGACATATACTAAATAATCAAATATCCAAACTTCAATCGGTACGGTACGGTAATCAAATATCCAAACTGTTAGAAACCAAATTTTTCAAACTCGACCACATCATAAATGAATGTGTTGATTCATTTGTACAACATACTTGTACTTCTAGTGTTAATTCCTCTGGATCTTTTTACAGTTTTTTTCCCAGCTTTTATCATATTGTTGTAGTGACAAAGGAGATCAGTAAAATTGGACCAAATGTAAAAGTGCCGACCAACAAAAATAAATTGCATATTATTATTGTAAACAGTGTTACGATCATTTTTTGTTATGACGTCAACACTGTACGACCAGTGGCCAGGCAGTTATTCAGGTTTGAAAATGTCATAGTTTTTGGTATAAAAGACCACAAAACGCATTCACCCACTACGTAATAATGTAATTTTTCCTTGTTAGTATGACAATCTAACATGAGAGAGCCATGCATTTGCACGAATGGGCCGGCTCGACCGGAGTGATACCACGGCCTCCCAGAAAACTGGCGTAAAATGGCTCGACTTTCTCGACTAGTAAGAAAGTATACCATTAAAGCAAGTCATTGATTAGCCTTAAAGGTGTTAAACTGTGCCTTCAGCTGCTCCAACCGCTAAGTGCGGTCGCGAGTTGAGCTCAAAGCTAGGAGTTCTTCCGCTCGATGCTCCTTCGACTTTACTTCACAATGGCGCTTTTAAAATGACGTCGCAGGAGCTCAACAATCGCTTCCTCCGTCCTCGGGTCCAGAGAGACTCCCCCGAATACTTGAGGCAGTCGGAGTCGCGGAGGCGTCTGGTCGCTTGTCTTCTGTAGCCTTGTCAGTAGCCCTGATGGGCCCTACACAAGAGGAGAGGTCTCGAACTCAAACAATTCATCTCCAAGTCGCAGCCACTTCCCTCCTGCTCCTCACCACTGGCGTTGGGGCCAGACTTGCCCAGGCGAATAAATCGCCTACGCCTATCTCATTCCAACACATTCTTGTGCAACCTCCCTAATCCTTAAACTGGATCTTAACCCCAATTCCCCGTCTGTGCCTTAGGTACTTTCGTGGGCGGCAGAACATCGCTGGCCGACCCTGACCCCTGTGTTTATTTCCCCCTCTGACGCACAGGCGTTTCCGGCTGTCAGGCCTCCGGCCTAGGCGCTGATGGTTCATTCGCGCGTTAATCGACTACAGACTACAAGAACAAGTCGAGTCTCTTCGGATCTTGTTGCTCTCTTGAACAAGCGGAAGATGGGTCTTTGCGTCCCCCACCTACTGCCTACCGCCACATTTTCCAAGTCGGGGCGCTTGCTGGAGACAGGTTCCGGATGCGATGGATGGATTGGGAAGGGCTGGGGAGTTTATGCCTCCGGTAACCTCACTCACACAGCGAAAGACGACGCAAGCGTCATTTTACGTCGGTTTTCTGGGAGGCCGTGGTATCACTCCGATCGAGCCGGCCCATTCGTGCAAATGCATGGCTCTCCTATGTTAGATTATCATGCTGACAATAAAAAATTACGTAGTGAGTGAATCTGTCTCGTGGTCTTTTATACCAAAAACTATGGCATTTTCAAACCTGAATAACTACCTGGTCACTAGTCGTACAGTGTTGACGTCATGACAAAAATGATCGTAACACTGTTTACAATAATAATATGCAATTTATTTTTGTTGGCCGGCACTTTTACATTTGGTCCAAAAATGTATGAAGCGTGAATGATCTCCTTTTACAATATTATTTTTACTTCTTAAGTAAACATCATTATAAATAAACGATAAAAGAGCATCATTAAGCGTCGTTCGCAAGAAAAATTGTGCTAAGACCAACTTTATACTCTCCAATATAACATCAAAGGTTTTTTGCGTTATTCTTTAAGAGCAAGAGATGTTATATCTCGTATCTGTCGAGACTGAAATTACATTGTATTTTCAAATAAATCACTTTCATTTTGCATAATACAATAACATACGAGATGTTCGCATCGTCTTATCTTATATTCGTTTATTTATGTAGTAAATGGTAATAAAATTGTACTACGTGGTCGATATAATCGCCCATTAAAATCTTTTTAGTAATTGCGATTTTTTTATTTTTCTAATCTGACAGTTTGACCACTTGACAGTATTTTGACTACCTAACAGTATTATTCCATTAGTATCTATGTATGAGTTTTGAAGTGTGAGTAGAGTAATTTGTATCTTAGTTATTTTGTAATACTCAGCGCACATTCATCTTCTTTCTCCATATAAATATCAAATATAGTAAATATCATGGCTTCTTCGTCGGCAGATATATTTTGGGTTGGGTGGTTTCACGATTACGAATCTACAAAGATTGAAATAAATAAAATAAAGTCCAAAGACGTTTACATGTCCAGTTGCTACCAAAATGAACCACAATAAATCAACTTAAAAAATAAAAGAAGTTTTTTTTCGCTTAAATATCAACTTTAAATTAAATCAAAGGAATCAATTTGGTGCTATTTACTACCCAACTTTTTAAATTTAAAATTTTTAAAAGCTGTCGATGATATTTGGTACAAAATTAAGTTGCAAGCTTCCACCCGGATAAACTTACATGCAAGTTAAACTTACATAAATTTCAAATTAAATAAAATATTTTAAAAAAAGAAAATAATTTTCATAGCATTAATTTCTAAAATTTCAATTACAATGACATTAAATATTTTAGAACATTAAATTAATTATGCGACGGAGCTGGAGACAAACTGTCGCTTTCGCGCTCAAAGCTCGTAAAACTTTAACAGATACTTGATAGGAACGGTAAAACTTTATGACAGTATTTATAATACAAAACCTTATTATATTTTATGAAATACTCTGACGTATAGTCTTTAATTGAAAAACAAGACTCACCAATACCTACTGTAAATGAGAAAGTATTGTTTAACCGTAACACATTAAATATATATAAGTATCGGCGAAAGTATAGTTAACTATTTAATATATACTGAAAAGCTATCATTTAGCCTAATTAAGAACCTCCACTCCAATCCGCAGTGGAGCAGCGTGATGGATTAAGCTCCATAACCTTCTCCCTAATAGGAGAAGAGGCCTTTGCCTAGCAGTGGGATATGTACAGCCTGTGTTACGTAAGAACCTCGACAATTTAAAAGTTATACAAAATAAAAAAAGGAAATAAAATCGAAATATAACTTAAAATATTTTCTTATTCTAACGACGTAATTTTCCTAGTTTCATAATTACCCATTAACGTTCCAGTTTATATTTATTACTCGCTATGAAAATAGTATGTTATTTAAAAAAAAAGGAAAAGCTTAGAAAATAAAAATTAACCCTTTAGAAGTCGTTAATAGCAAACAGCGGGGCGTCGCTCAGCGGGGCATCGGAGCTAACGAGCGAAAAAATAATTATATTCTTACATCATTCCTATAGAAGTATATTAGAAAAAAAAATACTTAAATATAATGTAACAACATAATTTTTACAGAAAAATCAGATTACAATAGATAGAAATATTTCCGAAAAATTCACACGCTGATTTTTGCAACATAACTTTAGCAATTATTCCCTTTTTATTAATTTTTGAAACTGTTACGAAGCCAATCTTGATTATATATATGAGACTAACAAAAAGACTAATACTATTCAATACATACGACAGTCACGATGACTACTATAATTTTTACAATTATGATTATACTTTATTATTTTTTAAATAATTAGGGATTTATTTACATAAAATGTTTATCACTAAATTAAAAACGTGTACTATACAATAGAACAAATGAAGAATTTTTGAAATCTGAACATCCCCTTTTTTTAAATTGGTTAACAATTGCAATTTCTTTGGAAGCTATTCAATAAAATTACATATATATGTATGTACTTAGTCTGGCCATAAATACTGTTACACTTAATTATAAAAAAATATTACATTTGAATTTCGAATCTGTCATTTTT
>DVXP01000401.1:0-21089 GCA_018235645.1 Junonia grisea | reverse complement strand
GATTTGTAAGTGACATAAGCATAATCAACACGATCACCGTGTACTACTTGCGATGCACTCAATTAGATATTGTAGCGTCTCTATTGATGTGTACACTTATGTACTTCGGCGCACTTACATTAAAATTATGCAATCTTGCCTTATGCTATAATTGCTTTAAATATTATGAACACTGCACTTAATAAAAATACTTTTTTCTTTCCTACTTATATTTGTTTTAAATCTATCTTTTATTAATATACTACTATATAATAAAATTACTATACAATAAAATTATATAGAATACAGTATAACACTGTATTCTATATAATTTTATTGTGACTTTTTGTGTAATTTTATGACTGTTTACTTTTCCTCAGTTTATGGTAAACACGGAAGTGGGGGCTTGTTAGTATCACCTACGTGGATTCAATGTTTAAGCACTACGGCATGAATACGAAATTACGTAAACGTATATAGGTTGGTAATTAACGTGTAACTAGGAAAATGAAGACTAAACAATATCCGAAAAAAATACAACTTTTAAAAAATGTTTTTGGGAATATTCCATTATCAATATTTTAAAGTATCCTAAATATATTAAGAACTATACTTAACAAAGTAAAAGACAATATCCAAAAAATATAAACTTCAAAATATCAGCAATAAAAAAAACTATAAAAAACATTTAAGCGTACCTACTGATAATGGGAAGTAATAAAATTTACAAATTACGCTGTCTACAAACAAATTAATCATTTACCGAAACGAAGAGTTGGAAACAAATAGCCGATAAGTAATTTGTAATCATTACCATACATTATTTCGCCACACCTTCGCGCGTGCTGCTCCCGACTATTTCATTATCAGGCCTGACACAATATTATTACTACATCGATAACATTGAGAATCACAGTTTTAGATAAAATTCAAATAACATTAATATTAATTTCTTGATTTCCTGGTGTAAGAATTAATATTTAATTTACGTGATTTTTCGCGTAAAGGCGCGTAGGAAATAATCATTTTACGACAAAATTTGCAATTCGAAGCAATTCTGTTATATGTTTAATGGCATCCTTTAATATAGAAAATTGTTTTACGAAAAATTTATGTACTAATTCGGCACTTATGGTATGTCAAGACCAAGTACAAAGCATGTTATCGAACTTAGAACATCCACTATTTATTATTATTTATTTTATGTAGTTAGAAGACATAACCAAAATTTTCCTTAATTATTGTGATGACCTTAAGGAAAACAGACACCCATACGGTAAGCCACTTATAGTAAACGCATTACTCAAGAGTTATAATTATATAACATTTAAACACTCGATATAAAAATAAACGACAATTGCATTCATTACTAAAAACGTGACCAACTCCCGACTACAATCATACTAGGTTTGATAAGTATCATCAATAGGCAAAGCACCTGCTTTCGTCATAACACCAATTTATTCATTCAAAATTTCGTTTAAAATTGTAAATTAAAAGAAATACAATAATTCTAGCCGACGCGGCAGACTTCGTACTGCCTCAATTTAGAACATTTGTATGCGAACTACGAAAGGGCTGTTTTTAGAGGTTTCTCGGCAATTATTTGAATTTTTCTCACCTTTTAAACATTCCCTAGAACTCCACGAACATTTCAAGATCAAGATGACATAAATTCGTTCAGCCGTTCTTGAGTTTTAGCGAGACTAACGAACAGCAATTCATTTTATATATAGAGATAGATTCAACTATAACAAAACCAGCCGGACTGTCTTATAGGTTTGAGAATGTACAAGAGGCTTACGACAACACGTTATATTGAAGTAGCTGAAGCCGTTTAGGCGTGCCAAAACCAAACATACATATAAGCAGTCGGACAATAAAATAGTAGGTAAGTATTACACGATTCTTTTTATTGCACGTTTAACGATGCTACTTTTGCGTGTCTCGGCAACAGGGTCGTTCAAGACTAGATCATTTAATGAGCTATTGTACTCCTTCGTCGACAGGCTTTCGATGTAAATGATGAACACGATAACTGCATCTATTAAGCATTTCAATTCATTCTATACTGCGAAATCTTACTAAAATCAATATTAAG
Organism: Junonia grisea; assembly: GCA_018235645.1. Taxonomy (NCBI): domain Eukaryota; kingdom Metazoa; phylum Arthropoda; class Insecta; order Lepidoptera; family Nymphalidae; genus Junonia; species Junonia grisea. The sequence continues at coordinate 19,009 of DVXP01000401.1, read as the reverse complement.
GTTAAGGTAAAAGGATTAACAACTATCACTATAGGCAATAGTTAAGTAACAGACACATAATAATCTAAAAATAATATAGAAATGATTTAACTCACGATTTAAAAACACGCAATCGTGTAAAACTTTTTTATCTGAAAAATGTTGTTTAGCATCAGATTATTTTATTACAACGTAGTAGCCTTCATTTTATAAATCCATATTTTACAACTGATAGGAATGTATTTATAAATGTTTTATCATTAGGACTTATATTATAGAAAATATTGGCTGCTTCATCCTTATTATTCTTCTTAAATAAAAGTAGCATATGTAGCCTTATTACATCTACCAGGTAATGTTGATTAATCATAAATGAATTTTCGCTTATTACCTATACGACACTTCAATTTTATTTTCTGTATCGATTAAAATATACTTTTGAATGGAATAATTAGACACGTACTACAGTTAATTGAATTGCACTTAACAGCGTGTACATACATAGTTGTTACATTTTCAACGGCTTTCAACCATTAGATAAGAAGTAAGTATAAACATGACGCGTAAATGTTCAGTGTAATCGTAAATACTACAGCGGATAAGCGAAGGTTAAACATCATAATACGGTTACAGAGTCTTAACTAATATTTCACGTCTTCACTATGTTATCTGTCATTTCACACAAATTTAAAAGATAAGTAGGCTTTCGGCTCATCAAAACTAAAATATGCCAGTATGATAAGTAAATCTCTTATTTTTAATGCTTTTTCGAAAGCAATGAGAACACTTCAATTTAATTTAAAGCATTCCGATAGACAAAATTTTAATTAGTACAAGTTTCCCAGGAATCTTAAGTGATCTTTCTTACAGAACTAGTTTTACACACACTCGTACCTACGTCACACAGGATCGGAATTCCAATTTATATCGCCGGTTCGGATCGTGCAAGGATCATGGGGCTTACTCACAGTGTGAATCATCTTTCCTGTTATAAAACTAATGTAACAAATTCCGATTATTAAAAAAGGAATTTTTTATAATGGTCTTTCCGAATCATTCGATTAAATATTTATCAACCTCCGCATGTTATCGTGTTAAATTTCGAAGATTATCATTAAACGATATTTACACAAATGTTACTATCCTGATGAAGTGATAATGTTACTATGAAGTCTTCATAGTTTAATAAATATGTATCTATTAAATGTTCATGAGCATCATTACAATAATGGCAACAGACGTCCGCAGTTCATTGAAAGTCGGATCATGATCTGAAGATTTTACGACATCCTGCATTTGCGGAAAAGAGCAACGATTCTTCAATTTACATAAAGGTATCTGCGCTGGACATTTAAGTAGGCACATTGTTGTAAGCGCAGTTCGTACAATGTATATGCTGTACACGATCCGGACAATCTGATAGATAGGTATATAGCGCCTCATTAAATTTATTGCTGTATTAAAAATTGTGTACCTAATGCATTGATAAAGTTGTTGTTGGTAACACTGATCGTAAAGCTGCAGCGAGTCACGAGTGCCATCACCGAGCATACGGCACGGCGCGATGAGGCGTGACGCATCGTGACCGTGACGGGACCTAGGACAAGCGTCCTCGACTCCGACCGACCATATCGATACTTTATACCTTTACCGACTAAAATAAAATATCTATATACACTTATTAATACAAGACAATATGTAAATATCATACAACGACGCTTCAAAATCGATCTCATACTTATTTGCAATGCAAATATAGCGACGAAATAAAATCGCACCGACACGACATTCCTTAAAAGTCGATAATCGTAATCGAAGTAACGGTACTAATATGCTTTTTTGTGTGTTTATACGGTCTTTAACCTTAGTCATCCGAGCTTTTTATTTGTTTAGATGTAAAAATTGATACCAATATAATAATAGGCTATGAACGCTGAAATAATAAGACATGCTGTTTTAAAACATTAATATCTAACGTTCAATACTGTTTTGGATGTTATATGTTAATGATTTGTTTAATTTCGACCTACTTTATTGGTACAGCGGACTATAACAGGGTCGCAGACGTTTGGCCGAGGTGAGCGACCCCGCGGTATCGCGCCGATCATTCCGGTTAGAGATTATCAATATACGTCACTGGGCTGCAGCGCAACTAGAGCGGACACATGATATTTCACGACCACATGCATTCGTTTAAATGATCTAAAATCCACATGCACGGTATGAACAGAACGAAAATAAAGTTAACGAGTTAACCTATGCAAGAATTTTCCGTTTTTGAATGGTTTATGTTATGAGTTTTTATGTTATTAGTTTATTTTTTATACATACATACGCTATAGTTAAGCCAAAATATTTAATTCCAAAGATATGGAACAACAGGGAAATTTTTTGTTTAAAGTATCTAATGTTTTGAAGTTATCAATAAAATAAATAACAAATAGTGAAAAAAATCATTTGTCATCGAATTAACAGAAAAGTCATTTCACAAATAAAAATGCATTCGATATAAAAGAATCGATCGATAAGTATCGAGGACGTCATTTTATTTGTTGTCATATCTATATAATGTAGCAGAATATTAATTTAATTAATTCATGAAACATGTATGGCTTCTAGTCAATCGAGACTTGAAGCGATGAGCTCACATGAGTAACGGTAAAAAATTTCAATCGATTCATCTCCAGTGAGAACAACCTACCGTCTAGAAATCCGTCTCAAATTAATACAGATGATATATAATTAAACAATGCAAAAATACATTTGAGAATATACGTGCATACAATAATACAAATTGGATTTTATTTAGCGATAAGGATCAGTAAATGGCAAGATTTAAATTTTAGAACCTAAAATGGAATGTTATCATACAAATATATTAAAATAAAAGTTTGCATCAACTCAGGAGGTGAATAAACTTCGAGCATTTAGTTTTTTTTCCCTTACTTTAATATATCGTATTTTAAATTTTGGTAATAAATGATGCATTCTATAAAACTTGTTTCAGCATTATTTATATAAAATAAATTTCTTTATTTTGTCTTTAAATAGTGACTTATTTTATATGATTATGAATATCGATATTCGATCGATCGACCTATACAATATTTATATGTTTACAATAAATATTTAACTTTTTAATGCTATTACCACCAAACGCTACTGTCTACTACGTAGTCAGAAATTCATAGAAAAGAAAATACGCAAATGTATATATATTATAATATATTAGGTGTTTATCTTATTCATGTACTAATGGTTGTTAAGTGTTTAAACATCGTCATTAACCTGAATTAAATACGTCAAACTATTTAATCAGTCAAAAATACAAGTTCTTATCAATTTTCGTAGTTATAGAATACCTATTCTATAATTACAATAAATACTATATATATAGTTATTATTTTACTGCTCCATAAAGTTCATTACGATTTTTACAGTAAGCTAAGGTATTTAAATACCTACAAAAAATCTATTACATCTTTAATGTCGACCGAGGGACCTCTAAATTACACACAACAGTAAGATAACTCTACTAAGCTTTTTGTTAGGTTATGTTAATGTTAGATTGATAATGATCATTTTCGCGTGTAGAAATCGTAAGTAAGTAAATAAGTATAAATAAAAAAACACTTTTAAATGGCAAATAGCCATTTATACAATATTTTTTGTCTATATAAAAAAAAGTCATAGAAGCTTCGACAACTGCACGAGAAAGTGATCGTAAAGCGCTTACTGCTCGTTAAAGGTAACTTTCGCTTAAATTTTGAAATGTCATCGCGAATTGTGAGAGCGGTACACGCTTAACCACAAATCCTCCATAACTTTAAATCGAAATATTTGCAAAAATTGTGACTTTGTAAATTGTTTGCAAAATTTCCCTAATGTCAAAACGCTTTTCTACGACAAATGTGAGTGTCGATTTCGCTCAGCGGTAGGAAGTTAGCTGGTTAACGTAATACACACCACGGCAACACAAGTCAAGCGTGGCGCTCGCTATCGGAAAGCGTTCGATCAACCGATCTATTATCTAATGATATCTCATTTTATTACCTCAACAATGATTACCTTAGCAACTTCCTATCGCGTTACGTTCAAATCACATTTTTTACGATAATAGTGTCTTATTGAAGAAGGAAAAAATAATTATTATGAAAGGTAAAATTATCGGTTCCTACTTCCTCTGACGCGTCATTATAACGTTGGCCCGTTAAATTTGAGTTATCAATGTTCAAATAAATCTGACGTGAGATTTGTTTTAAAATATCTTATCACAACAAATATGCCGCTTAAGATAATGGAGTGGGGAATAACGTCTAACATTTGTTAGAAGGGCCAATGTTATACCGACGAAGTTTTGACCGCCACCGTGTTTTGCGTGTTAAATGTTTAGCAACTTACCATCACATGTAGCGGCCATATATTTCCCGTTTGCAGAGAAATCCATTAGAAGAACAGTGCCAGGGTGTCCTTTGAGATTCTTCAGTAGCCAAGGATGGCTGAAATCCGTCTTTCCTTTCCATTGTGCGCGTTTCTTAGTTTTGCCACCGGCGCGAGATTCGGCGACGGCAGACTCCGATGTCGTTTCAGTTGAAGCTTCTGAAAAAAAATATATCAAAATAATCTTACTATTTAAAACTTTATTTATAATTCAGCATCCGTATGTTTGTGTCTGCAAAACACGAAAAATAATTTTTGACTAAAAGTTTGATACAAAATAGCATATTAACAGACTGTTCATATACACTTATCATAGGGAAAGAAAAGTCGAAAATTTGCTTTTTAAGGTTTGATTACCATGTCGGTTAATTTACTGGATAATTGATAAAGATTGGATCAAGCGAAGCGTGGCTGGAAGTTTAATTTTAAAAACAATAGTTACTTATTAATGAGTCAAGCAAAACCTGAATCCGGAATATTAATTAACAATAATAAAATTACTAACGCCATACATTGCAAATACGTAAAACTATTGTTATTTAGCATTCATTATAAACTTGAATCGAGGACTGTATATTCGTCTGATACTGAGTATTTACATACATTTTAAATTATACGCCTGCCGTTGTTATAATTATTCATAATCAGAAGACATTAACGAGCCATAAAATGATTTATTGTTTAAAAACTTTAGATTTGAGGTTAATTAATCATACATAACATTATTCATAAAAATATTTCCGTAAGAGTACAATCAGTTGAACGTCAAATTGATAACTAGACTAACGTAATAATGAGAATTACGTGATTATTACGGGTATGTACAATTGTTATTCATAATGCGTATATACATAAGCGTTTATTGCGTGATTTATCTTTTTTTGTCGTTTTAAATACACATGTTTCATTATTGGTACTATCGTCCCGTTTACATTACAAGTATTAAATTTTTTATTGATTAACTTTTCAGGCTTTTTCTAGAATCTAGCGGTCGCGAGGTAACGGTCCATGAAATTATTTCATTTTCAGACTAAGTATTTTGAAATATACAGTACATTAACGAGACAAAAAATTAGCTAAACTGTAGCTTAATATTTTAAATAAAATGTTTAATTTGAAATAAATTTACATAACTTAAGGAAATCAGAATAACAAAAATCTAAATACCGAAATAATTGTTTCGTACGCAATATTTATCAAGATGAAATATATACGTTCTAGAATCTCAAAATTCAAGAGCAACTTAACAGAATATGACCTATGAACTGAGGCCATCGTTTTGTGTATGTACTTTACGAAGTGCTAAAAAAGAAAAATGCCTCTCTCCATTTCGCTGTTGTGCGTTTGTGGTTTAGCGGTGCTGTAGACTGTTTCAAATTTACTTTCACTTCACTACCGTTAACTTATCTACAGACTCGGTTTTACAATTTATGCCAGATATAATTTGAATCAAAGAGAAATCTCTAGAGAATATATACGAATTCAGATTTCATTGTTTAAAATAATTATTACTTATTCACGATTTATAAGTCCGTCGACGTAAACTTTTGAACTTACGTTTAAGAAAGCGATCAAAATATCACGTTTCCACTGTTATTGTATTTATTTTATATTAGGAAATAAGAAAACCAAACCTATTTTATCGACAGACGAGATTTTTTAATTTTTCACATTATCCATTTAAATCACATAATTATGTAGTTAATTATGACACAAAATCGCCGGCTGCCGGTTTTTGTTTCAAAACATTGCATAACATAACCAATGTTATTTAAATATTATTTGTAGAACGAAAATGGCGTGTTTTTCGTTGTTGGTGCTCAATTTCAAAAATTAAGCATTATTTCAAAAATTGTTTTTTTTTTTGTCTTTTGATTGTATATGAAATGGAATATTTACTGTAATATATTATATTTAAGTAAATATTCCTGATATCAACACATGCTGGTAGCATTTCAAATTATTATGTATGGAAAGTATCATCATGGACATCTGTCCCTACATGCATATGAGTCAGCAGTTACAAATAAAAATTGAATCACCTAAGGTGACTTAATTATTAAAACATTTTAAATGAGAATTTTAATATAAATTAAAAAATATCATTGTATATTTTAAGTGTTTGATAAAATTATAATAACTTTAAGCTGTGAATATCTGGTTATTTTTATTATAAGACAGTAATTGACAAATACTTGCTGGAGCTTTATTTCAGTAATAAATCATTTAAGAGACACCCCAGCCTAGATATATGATTGATTGTATCAATCTAAATGCATGTCACATGGAACATGTCTTTAGGTAAGTGAGCTCTAAGAAATAACTTTTAAATTCATCGACTGCAGACATGTAATGGAAGTGTGATTTTATCTCTTTCAAAATTATCACTTGAGATATAAGTTCAACTACTGCAAGATATTTCAGATATAAAAATGGTATTAATATTGAACATATTATTCAATATTTTGTTATTCCATTTACTAGACTTTTGAATGAATCATTCAACTGAATATTAACATAACACCATCTTTATGTATAAGTTACTTATAAATATAATCAAATATCCTGTCCTAAATACAGTCACTAGAAAAAGATGAGTAATGAATATTTATTTGAAGTTGAATACTTGGAAATGTATCATAAATGAACAGTAATAAATATTGAAATCATCCTTATTACTGTTGATTTTAATAGTTTTTAAAAATTATGACCATAAGAGCAATAATTTTAAATTAAATAAAAAATCTTTATTAATTGAATAAGAAATATAACAAATATGTTTTTTTAATATAACATGAAAGGTGTAATCTACAACATATACATAGAAGATAGAAATATTTTAAGTGATACAAGTTAAGTGTAAGATGCACACCATGCGCTTCTCACATGGCCTTCCAATAAACACCCCACATGTTTAGGTTTAAAATTGTACCAATACCTCGAATATGTTTGTACAGTTGGTTTTTCTTATTGATGTGAACTAAATTGTTAATGCAACTTTGTATATATTTATGACCAAGTTTTCTATTAATTTTTTTAATAGTATTAATGCTGTGTGTTTTTGTCTGTTTTGTCACTATATACTTTTTTATTTATTATAATGAATCAAACCAAGACTGTTTATATACAGATAATTTTCTAAAAATACTTCAAGATTTAACAAAATAAAAACATGAGTCAATAGTTGTATATTACTTTATGTTTGCCTAGTTCATATTAAGCACTAATATTCAGTATTATATAAAATATTAGAAAAATAGCATTAATTTTAATTACTAGCGGAATTATTGTAACAGTATCTGTCACGCGTGAGCCTAACCGCTATTTCCACGCGAACTCCTAGCTTTTTGCGGCGAAACTCCGCATGTATAGCACAATTATTAAACCACGTTATTAGTCGCTACTGGAGAAATATATAATGTTTATTAAATAAATAAAGTTTTAAGACGATATTATATACCTGTTACGTTCTCCGCTTCATGATTTTGTACTTCACTTTTCTTATTGCCGAAGATGGTCTTGTAAATAAAGTGTAATATTACACACAAGACAACAGTTATAGCAGCCAAAATAAATACATTCATATTTTGACCGGCTTCAGTAAATCCCATTTTCACTGAAAAATATTATAAAGTACCTATACCGATAATTATAAAGTTTTAAATAGAGACAGTAGTAGTCACGCGGTTAGAAATTAACTGAACTGTCTTGATTGAGTAAAGAGTGAACTGTATGACTGAATTGATTCGATTGAATGAAAATAAACACCATGCTTCTTTTCTCGCCTGACATTTACGATACAACAAATACGCGCCAAGCGTAAGCGTAAATACTCTTTACGTTTCGTTTTACGCATAGAGTTGTAACAAGTATCTAATAGAAACAAATATGCATGTAATGAAGTAGGATAGATATATTTATAATGTGTCTAGATATAAAAAATAGATAAGTAATAAAATATTATATGTAGATATATTTATTCTTTTCATTATATCGAGTAGATAGTCTTAAATAAATAAATAAAAAAATAATGTATCTATATCTAATTAGGAATTACTGGCTGTTAAGAATTAGATACATAAAAAAAGTTTATTTTGACATGATAATCAAAAAAATCAAAATCTAACATGAATTATTTATAATTATTTTAAATAGAGAAAAAATGCCCGGCCGTAAAACAAGCAGGTAAATAAATGATTTGATTTTCTTACAACGCTAATAAAATAGAAAATATTATTTTATAATTTCGTTAAAATATTCCTTCTTACAACAGACCATTTCATTCAATTAAAAGATTTATGTGTTGGTAGAATTGTAAAAAATATATTCTATCCTTTACTACATTTTAATAAAAGACAAGGATAGATGATTCTAAATTTAAACTTTCCATAGTTTCTAGAAAACTAAATGAAATTCATTGATAAAAGTGTCACTGTCATATAACGATTCAGTTGAAGTTCGTTCGTGATCTCGACAACGCTGTGGTTTTCAAAAGGAACTTTTAATTGTTTAAGTGCATAATAATTAATAATGCCTCGACGAGGACGATCTGCGAGCCCACCTCCGGCGCCCCAGCGAAGGTAAATATCGTTTAGAGATAATTGTCGAATTTTAAATTCTATTACGTGATATAACCTCCTGTTTGAACATTTTCAGAGCTGCTCCGCCACCAAGTAATGTACCAGCTCATGCTCCTCCATCTACACCGGCTCCGGCTGCCGCTGCTCAGCCTCAGCAACCATCTCTGTTCGGCCAAATGGCAGCTACCGCGGGTGGTGTCGCTGTAGGATCAGCAGTGGTACGTAAACTTGTTATGTAATATTCAAAAGGACTTTGTTCTCAATTTTACTGTTCATGAAAGTTTAATTTAGCACGTTGTAATTGCGCAACACATATTAATAATTTCCAGAAATGCCTAGGTTACTTGCTATTATTCTTTGTTTGGCGATAATCCAATAGTGGGCACGTGTTTTGATGTCATCTTGACATTGGCATTATTGCATGTAAACATGATTTGCGCAATATTTTTCGTTTATTTCAATTTTTTAATATTTATCATGTGAGCCCTGAAAATAAAAATATGAATGACACATCACATATAGTTTTCCAATAGGATTTGTTTTGTTATCCAAACAATTTATTATATTAACATAGTGCAAAAAGGCTTGATAATGACATTATATATTATGTTGTTGTCTCTTTTTGATGTAACATTATCTTGAAAGATAACAGATATATAATTTTCTGAAAATAGTGCAACAAACAAAGAAATACCATAATCTTGATAATTTAAATAGGGATTTATGATATGATTGATTAGTGTTGGTTGGATAAAACAAAACATCATATTTAATAAACCAATAAGATCATTGGCATAATGCAAAGATGTTTTAAGCTTTCCGCTGTTGTGTATGTGTCTGACGGTCCGTGTTATTTTAGCTTTTACATGGATGAATGTTGATGTATTTTTTAAATATTTTTTGGTATATATTTTTTTATTCATTCATTTGATTCACTGATTTGAACAGTATCAGCTGATGTTTGGCTTCTTCATGAATAAAATGGACAGTTTTTCATTTCATATGATTAATTGAAAGCTGATATGATTGAAATAGTTCTTAGCTATAATTTTTTTTTATACTCTTGGATCAATTAATCCGCGATCAGTCTTAAACTATGAAATGAAATGAATGAAATAATTTATTTCAGGCATAACCCATAGGTACAGTGTGTCTTGATTACATCATTAATTTAAATTTAAATTTTACTAAAAATTTACATTATAAAACAAAAATATATATAAAAAGATAATAATTATTATTATTGAAAAAACACTTCGTATTAAAATTCCGTTTAGTAATCAAACCAGTGGCTCGAAAATTTTGACATTAGTGCAACAAATAAGTTCGTAAATAATCCCCTACATAAAAATAAAATTAATCACAAAGTCTTAAGACGAACTTTTATATTTTAAATCGAACTCAATTTCACAGCTCACATCGCCTGTCAAACGCGACACAAAGCCGCGAATAGGAGCCGTATTATGAGAGATTTCAACTGGGCCTATTTATATCAATGATAATCTATTTATTGTCACACTAAAAAGTTTTGATTTTATCATTTGGTGCGATGAAAGAATTGTCACCTCACGCTTATCGAGATGCCAAAAGTCACGATGGTGTTTGTAACGGTAAAGTCATCTTTATGATTATACAAGTAGAGTCCAAATTTGTTTACAATAATTTGATCCAAAACAAGGTATGCTAAGCAGCTTAACGATGGTGTGCGCTTGAAGTAAGGTTTGACGTTTCAAGTAACGAACCAGTGGCTTCGAAAAGGTATAGTTAATGCCATAAAGCTATTTCGTATATATTTTATGGGGCATAAATTCTTTAATTAAAAAATAAATACAAGTGTCAAGGGAACGTCAAGGAAATCGCGCCAATCGAGTGCTAAAATCAAAGTAATATTATTCACTGACTAATCGATTTAATTGTGTAACCGCGTCTCTATTATTAAGTGGAGATTAATTACTTTAGTAAATTGTCAGTCGGTTTATATTATGAACACTAATTGCTATAAACGCTGTATTTTTCACATTCTCAGTAAATGGGTTTTTTAAATTACAATGCAAGAAGCTTTGTATTTACAGTTGTACGTAGACATTTTAATTGCTGCCGGCGAAGGTTGAGTGCAGTAATTGACAGGTTTAAAATCATTAAATAAGGCATATAGTCGGAAAGATTAACGTTATTAACGATCATTTCCGAATGTAATGACTTTTCATATTATGCAATTTCTACGTCGGCACTTTTATATAAACTTTTGCACGCAACTGTACCCTCCGCAAATCGCACGAAACATTCATGAATTAGGTGAGCTATTTAAAGTTTAAAAAGCGAACTGAACTTGACATTTGACAAAAAGCTGATTATGACGTCATTTTTTTTCTTTTCCCTCGGGCCAGGAGAGGCCTTTCAGCCAGGATTAATTTGGTCCGTTTTATAAGGGCTTACTTATCTCGGGACCGAGTGTTCCGAACGAGTTGTATTTATCGTGGCCATTATACGTTTTATTATTTAATTTATTTAACGCTTCGAGTTTATCGGCTTGTCTATTAAATCGTCGACGGGATAATGCGATTGAAAGCTAAACATTCACTCGAGATATTTAAGGTAATTTATGTGTGTGTGAAGTGTTTAAACAGACATAAATTGTCTAAATTGATACACAAGCGTTAAATATAAACATAACGATGAAATGTTTTAAAATAAATACTTAAATTAATTTAAATGACACTCTTGTGCTATCAAATAGTAAAATCTAACATTATTGAATTTTTATTAGTAGTATTTAGTTAATTTCGTCACGAAATTAATTATTATAAGCGACTAGGCTATATTTATGCCTATATTAAGTGGTTATGGTAATTGAATATGTAAATACATACATTAGTGTGATTGTGTGAATAATTAGTTATTTCTAATGTGCCTATAAGAGCCAAAATTGAGTATTGCTACAACGGATTAGCTTATGATATTAAATAGGCTTTACCATATATTTTTATAGAATTTATGAGAAGATGTCCCAGTGAGTAGAACGCGTACATTTAAGCTAAATGTCCCGTTACCAGTTCATATAGAAGTACATAGGGGCTGTTGAATTTCTTAAACTTTATAAAAAGGAATTTCCATAATTATACCAATAAAACTCATGATACATTAATGAATTAAATTATAAACTATATAAATTAAGGATTAAATTATTAAGCTATAAAAAATAAATGAAATAGCTACGATAAAATTTAATTTAAATTAATTAATTTTATTAACATTATAACCAAATTTATTTACAAAACGTAACATTTACAAATAAAATAAAATAGAACATTTTATTAATGAAATCATACTATTAATATGTGTTATTTTATTATGAAAAGCATTATATTAGTTTTAATTAGTTGCATGATTAAATTAAAAAAGCATTTACTTATAATACAAATCTAAACATGAGACTTGTAAATGTATACTAGATAACGATCATTTGTCTTAGATACTAATAATTAGTTCCCGGATAAATTAAAAATTAATGAGACGTTATAACATAGTAGAGATTACACGCAGCCATTTTAATTAATGAAAACCGTATTCAATTCTCTTCAACGTCCGTCTGAATTTGTTTAAAAATAGCAGTGAATTATGTGATGATTATTTCTTCTTTTTATTTATAAAATTTTGTTAATAACATGATTTCTGACAAATACTATTGTGATCATCTCTTTGGAAATCATTACAAATATAACAAACTATTTTTTTAACATTACATTTAAGAAACTTAAATGTTTTAACGTTATTTTTTGTTATTTACCTGTATTACATTTAGGTGAACCAAAAACATCAATTTATAATATTACTTTGAATAATTTTTATAAAACAATTATGGTGCTATCATTATTTTTTGTAATTGAATTGAAAACTGAACGTTGTTAATTTCATTACATGTTTCACAATGAAGTGATTACATTAAATATCTATTCAAATTCTTGAATGTAAATTATGACCATGTGATTTGCATTTGCCTTATCGAAATTAAATTCATAGAGTTAAGAACAGTGCCACACTTACCCGCAAGACGACTTGTAGGTGAATTGTTCGAATATTTAAACCTATCTTTTGGCTGTTATCACTTCTAACATTAGAACTAATAATTATTCTATGTTCAGTGTGGTGCCATCTTAAGCGTAGTCGAGGCTGAGTTAGACGGGGACTGATCAGCTATTGGAGTTTTTTACGACTGTATATAAAGTCAATTTGTTCAACATTCACGTTAATAGTCTCATATTTATCAGGCATTAGCATTCAAGAGGCTATTATTTTTAAGTTAACGTGTTTTATTAATTTATTTAAAATAGATAACGCGTTTTTTTTCGTTATATTATTTTCACATAGAAACTTGTGCTAAAATTTTGTATCCGATTATAATTAGTGTTCTTCTTAATCCTTCTTATCCTTGAACTTAAAATAATTTAATATTTCTGAATAACGTTTTGTTACTTAAGCATTATATTAGTTTGATCTTGAAAAAGGATGATGTGAAAATAATTATATGTGAAAATAATAACTCACTTTATTTACATAAGATACATTTGAAATTTATACAACTAAAATAAAATATTGTTCAAAAATAATTTAGGGAGCCAAAATTACAATTGAAACCGTTGTTTAATACAAAAGTATACATAATAAACAATGGGTATGATATATTTTTTCACTAAATAAAATCCTAGTATTTACCACGACTTATATTATATTATGTATTTGCTATGATAAGATTTTAATAAAAATTTTCATTAATATAGCTTATGCGTTTCAGAATGACACAATCTTCTTCTTATTATATTACACGGCGAAATCGGGAATGACTCCTATCCTACTAAGAATATTAAAAAAAAAACTATTACTGATCAGCCTATACCCAATAAATCCTTAGTAAGTTTGTTTATTTATTGGTTCTACTTTCACGCCTCAACGCCTCATTTAATCGTGAAATTTGGTGCAGGTATAGTTTTAAACGGATACGGACAAGTAGACATTGCGTTCTCGATTAGACTAGAAATAAAATTGCTAATAGTGAATATTGAAAAGCTATTCATAATAAGTCTGTTACAACAAAAATTAAACAAAAATAAAACAAATGAGATTAATAGTTAATAATTATTATAAATCTATACTAATAGATACTAAAGAGGAAAAATTTGATTGATTGTTTAAATTGAATAGGCTCTGAAACTACTTGACCTATTTGAAAAATTCTTTCTCTGTTGCGAAGCTGCACTATCTCCAATGAACATAGGCTCTACTTATTAAATTTCCAAACGTTAGTCGTATTCTCCGTGTGGAGCCTGATTTATTATAAAATCTTTTTTCATAAGTTGTTTACTGTATTAAAATCAAACGCATTGAATCCTTTAATCCTAATATGAACAAGTCACACAGAATTTGTTACAGCTGAGCTGATCGCTGGTTGTGACAAACCTTTATTTCGGATGAAATTGTATCCGAGACCTTTCGGAGGCCGGGGCCGTCCCGTACAAACAATCAGCCGTGATGTTGATTCTTTTTTTATTTTATTTTTTAACAAATTCAGTTGTGTTACACGATCTAGTTTAAATACAAATAAGTGTTAATAATGGTTGGTTAATTTCTATAACGAATGTTGGGATTTTATTTAATGTTTATTATAAAGTTTTTAAAAAATATGTCAAATGCGTTGTCCAAGCTGTCTTAAAAATATTTTTAGATGATGAAAAATTTTACTGTAGGTACAATTTTTTATTGTAACTTCTTATTTTCTTTACACTAAAAGGGTAAAACTATTACAATTATATTTAAGTAGGTACCTATCTACCACAGTGATAATAATATTACTACATAATATTTCACAATAATATTGAAACAAATAGCCATTAAATCACTTAAATCAATATTGCCATTTGAGGAGTTTGGTAAAATACAAACACACTAAATAAGATCCATCGGGCCGGGGGTATACGAGTTCGATTTAATCTCCATAATGTAATTAAGATTTGTTTGTTTCTGTAGGCGCTGGGTGGTATCAACGATTTGCCTCAATAACTGATCGCCGACCTTCATTTGTGTCTTTGATTGTTGTTTTTATTTTATGTAAACCTCTTTATTTAAATTATTCAAAACGATGTTTTCTCTCGCTCTACATGAGTCATGGTAATTTAATTTGGAAGGAGTATTGAAGTTAATTTTTTATAGAAATACCTACAAATTTAAAATATATGAAATTAGAGCTAATTAAACTACTAAAACATATCTAGTATTTCTGTTACCTAATATGTATAGTTCCATTGTTTAATGTTTACTATTTTTGTCTATACTAATACTAATATTATAAAGAGGAAATATTTGTTTGTTTGTATTGAATAGGCTCCGAAGCTACTTGACCGATTAGAAAAATTTTTTCACTGTTGGGAAGCTAGGCTATCTCCAGTGAACATAGGCTATATTAAATCTTCAAAAAGTTGGGGATTACCGTGCGAAGCCGGGCCGGTCTGCTAGTGTAATAATAAATTGGTTACAAATGCCATTGTTTAGATTTCATAGAAGTAAATATTATCAGAATATGGTACGGTACTTGGTCACACGTGTTTATTAATTTATAGACCTTGGACTCTATGATAGAGCTCAAGTCTTAACATATATTATGTACCTAGAACTTAGGTATAGATACAACCGGTATTGCAGTATTATTTTATTTAAATTGAGTAAATAATAATTTTAAATAACTAAAAAGTATCTTTCTTGAAATAAACAAACTCATTTGAAATACTGAAATTTTATTAGTTCAACTAAACAATTTTGGTTTCAAAAGTTTAAGGTTTCAATGAAAAATCCTTTACGATCTTTAAGAAAAAAATATTATCTTATTGTAAAAATACTTAGATTAACTAATTACTATTGAATTGTATAAGCCGTTACTACTGTACTAAATTGTCGGTTAAATTGTTATGTTAAATATCTCATTTAAGTGAACATTGTATGTTCTTTATGAGAAAAATAAAATTCTTAAACCACAAGCAAGCAGTTTTGCAGGTTGATGTAAGTATCATAACCTATTGCAATGTTGTCTAACGTGTTTGTGTAAATTAGACTTTGTTTCTTGTCGAGTGACTTTTATATGCCAACAATTATTTCCTTAATTTTATTTATAATTCTTGAAGTCATAACAATAAGCGATTTACCGTGAGTAAGTACAGTTGCTCTAGTTAAGTTATATAATTAACGCTCAATACTTTATAGCTTTGAAAACTGCCCATTGTTGCCGTTTCCGAGAAAAATCCGAAACGAATTCATTCGCGTGACGATCATTATCATCTTTCTCAGTATTATCAAACAGCCGGTGTAAGCGATTAATGTATTTAAATTATATAGTATGAATAACGAGTAAATATGTCTAGGCCGTTTTTCTAATTAGAACGCAACTTCTATGTAAATCATGCCATCGGTCCCGTTGAAGTCTTTTCTTAGACGCTGCGAGCAGGTAATTTACTGTTTATTCTATAAAATACACGTTTCCTTGATATTTATATATTTTGCGTTAATATAATAACGGAAAGTATTCAGTTTTTCTTTAGTTTAAAATAGTTGTTATACAAGAATAATAAATATTCACTGTAATCAGAATTTACACCTACACCGAAACTTCATTTTAAAAACATTGACGACGGTAACTTTTTTATTATTATGTCAAAATGCCAATAATTCTCTTTTATTATCACTAACTTATTTTCAAATTAGATTTTCTAACTGGCACACCACCAATCTTTAAAAAAAAAAACATGCAAATATTCTTTTGACGCCACTAACCTGGTGAATCCGTGGCAGATCTGTCCGAGTCGGAGTCCCTGTGCGCGCTGAGGTCCCTCGGCGCGGCGTCGAGGATGTCCGTGATCATGAAGCGCGTCCGCGGCGCGCGCGCGTCGCGCTCGTCACGCTGCACCGTCATCACGGCGCCGGGGCCCGCGCCCGCCGCCGCGGCCCCTGCTGCATCCAGCGCCCGCGCGCGCCACCGCCCGCCTACCGCCACCTCCACCTCGCTGGCCCCCAGCTCGACGTCCGAACCGACGTCGCCACCCGTCACCGCACACGGCACATCACACGGCACCCGCCCGTTAGCTCTTATAACTTTACTGATCGCCGACTGTCCGACTGACCATCGCCGTCCACCACACTCCAATGTTCACCGTTTCAAACAGTCTCCGGAACGTTTAACACGCGAAACTCGAGGTACGTTCGATGATCGTGCGTATGATCACGTGTAAGCGCAAGAGCACGCGTGGTGTAAGTGTCGGGGCGCAGGCGTCCGGCGCGAGGTGTCGGCTGCGACTGAGGCGGCGCGGCGGCGCGGCGGAGGCGGGCCCGCGGTGGGCGCGGCGGCGGCCAACGGCGCGGCGGCGCGCTCGGGGCGTGCCGCTGCCATGTTGCTCGGGGCCGCGCTAATGCTCTTTTTGCCTCGCCGCGGGAGAAAGCGCGGATTTAAGCTTTTATACGTGGATAAAACGCTTTTATAGCGAAATAAAGCGATCTCGCTGCGGGATATCGCGCTTTACGATGCGCTTTACTGAAAGTTGGCGACACTATACGCTCGTAATTGGTTCGCTTCGGCCAAATTGAGGCTAGCGTGCCCCATACTCGGCAATTTGTATGTCTGAAATATGTATAAAGTTTACTCGTTTAAATGACGTATGGCTACGTTAAAGTTAAAAAAGCTTTTGATACAGTTTAGTAATGATCGATTTGCAAATTAATACTTGTCAAATTTTTATGATTTATTTTAAAGCAATAAAAATCAAATTGCCGAAACGAAAATTTAAAGAAACAATAAAAATATCGTAATATTTTAAATTGTTTCGTTAATTCCTCCACATATTTTCTAAATTACCTATGTACTAGGTACCAATGGGTCCGAATTTATTATTAGGTAAGTATAAATGCCTAAAGCACTTTACTACAACATAAAAGATTAATAAAAAAAGACACCTAATAGATTGGTAGGTTACTTACCTACCGAGCATTTTTATTTTGAAAATTTTCATGATAAACATTGGCTATGAGTTTTTTCTTTACAAACTTGTTTCAACAACAATATTTGAATTGCTATTTGGAAAGATATGCCTAGGTACACCCTGTACCTGTACACCTTTGGAGGGTTCATGTCAAACTTGAAGCGGATGATAGAGTAGTCTTAGACTCTAAGACTTAGAGGAAAAAATAAATACAAATGTCCCTAATGTAATGTGACATGGTTTTTGAGTTATTCGGGTTAACATTTTGAAGAAAACGATTGTTCTTAAGAAAAATTAAATAAAAAAATAATTGAACATTCCCGCATTACTCATTGCAAATTAGTTAAAGTTACTCGTGTAGTAGTAAGTCATTATTAATTTGTTTCAAACTGGTAATGTTTATTGTAGAGTCTCTATTATTTTCCTATTTGCTGATTCATTGTTAAAAAGTTTAATGACACTTAGAAATAAGTTTAATGACACTTAGATATAAAGTACAATTTATAGAAATTAACTTTAATTATAATTAAATATCTATTTCATTTTAAATCTATCTGGAGACAGACGATCTCTAATATTTAATATCTCTAACTACAATAAATTGTAAAAAATAGTTTTTTTTATTATTTACCAATAAAAATAGCATACAGTTGGGAATAGCATCTTCTGTACGAAATACTTGAGGTTACAAAAAATTAGAACTTTTCCCACTCTCTATCTGACTGCATTTCATACAAGTTTGCTTTTCAAAAAAATACTTTCTGGTGGCTTCTTTACTTAAAGCCGAATTTCAACACCACCAAAAATACATTACTAAGTTATGTCAAATTTTAAACAAGTAATCAAATTATAGTTTTGCATATATACTTGAGAACCGAGATGGCCTAGTGGTGCGAACACGTGGATCTATACCAAAGGGCGCGGGTTCAAACCCTGGCTAGCACCGCTGGATTTTCAAGTGCTAAATTTGTGTTTAAGTTCATCTCGAGCTCGGCG